>JAVYIG010017935.1:0-23555 GCA_035222895.1 Strongylocentrotus droebachiensis
AAACGGAGGCTAAATCTGACCTATGTTTGACCTGAATGAAGAGCTAAGAGACTCAGGAATGCTGTAAAGTACTTCCTCTAAAATGTAACCAAATTTTAAAAGCTCTAATCTTTTCTAGACATTTTGGTATTGAATTTACATACTGTACTTGTACATCAGATAAGGGTGATTTCCTGGTGCTTACGTGTTTAATCTCTCATAATTATTTAGCTTTTATTTACATGTAATTGGGTCCATGGCTCTGCTCCACAGTACAATATAAGTTTGATAAATCATTACAATCTATCCAGATCTTAACGCTCTTAAACTCTGGATTTCTTGTTCTTTTGAAGCTTTTAGTAGGGGGAGAACCTTTGCTCATGCAGAGCCTTCGCTGTGGAATGTTCTCCCTCGAAAGATTCGTAATAGCACATGAAGTTGAAGTGCTTTAAACAAATCTTAAACGTAGATCTGAATATAATTTGGCATATACCTCAATCGTTCTTTCATTTTTGTAGGTTCAATCTTTCTCCTAATCCTTTGATTATGATGGAAATACTTTTTTTATGTGATCTCTTTTTCTCTTTCTCTTTCTCTTTCACAAGTGCGCCTCAAGCATTTGCTTGTAAGTGGATAGTGGATAGTTGGATACAGTGTTTTACAAATCTCATATATGGGTCATTCCATGAGGTTGAGGCAAAAAATATGACCATGTCCAAGTAACATTGGTTGGTATGAGATCTTCTACTACACATGGAAGATGAAATCATCTGTTGAAGATTTGTATGCAATTAATATTTATAGTAGTACCTTGCGATAATTGTTCCTGTTTCAGTTACTTCTCTTCAAAATCTTTGCTTACTTTCTCTTTTTACCAGCATTACATGGACATCGTGTTCATATAATATTACATTGACATAGACTTTGGGTCTATAATATTGATTCACCATGAAGCTTGAGCAATTCTGAAGATAGTTGGCTATGTTTTTTATGCTATGCTAAACTCAATTTGAGCAAACATTGTTCCAGTTGAGAGGAGACATACATGTACATTGTACATGTAGTTTCTCACTTCTGATATGTCACAAAAATTGCCCCACCCCATGGAATGACCCATATAACATACAGTACATGTACAGTCAAACTCCTACCAATTGTTAGAAGTAATTGGGTTTCTCTGCGAATCCTATTCAGGTTAAAAAAGATAAAATTATGAAGTAGTCTGCACAAGCAGACTCTACTTTGACAGACACTTGACACAATTCCATAAAAGCCTTCAACCGAGACAAACTTTGTCAATTCTCCTGCAGTATAGGATAGGATTAAAAAACAAAGAATAACATAAGAAAAGATAGGGGAGAAAATAATACAAGGATAAAACATGGAATAACATCTGGGGAAATATACATATAAGAAAAGAAAATTATATTTGAGTAAAAAAAAAAGGATAACAGAAAGGATAACTACATGTAAGATAACAAAGAATTATATATATGGAATGAGAAACCAAAAGGAGTACCGTTTAAAGGGGGCCCCATTCCAAGAAATCTAAATGGTTTTACAATTGAGGGTGAAGCATCGTTCCAGAACCTGCACAGTCCATTAAACTCTCTGTTCTGTATGTTCCACCATCGGACCATCCCCTTTCAAAAGGTCCCTAGTTTCTTGAGTCGCAGTTTGGAATAGTTTACAAGGAAAAACTCTTGTCTGGTCATAATGGCTGTCTCACTAGGCCGACTTCACTATCTCAAGATTGCCAAATATCCAGCTATTTGAAATCCCGATCACAAATTATCCAGTTAATTTGCATCTTCATCAGCCCGAAGTTGCAATAAGCGGGATATTTGGTCAAGATAATCATCCCAAGATATCTTGGGCTAGATTGCAAAATATCCCACTATTTGGCAAAATATCGTCTTCATCAGACCGAAGACTCGCACTATGCGAGAACGCTGAGCAAAATATCTCGAGCTAATTTCTCAAGCTTGAGTTTCAAGTTTCGAGTTAAAAGTCTCGAGCTGATGAAAACGCAATTTGTAACATCTGGATGATTTTCCAAATAAAAAATTGTGGGCTATTTGGCAATCTTGAGCTGATGAAGACAGACCTACTGTCTCATGTCAGGTTTGACCCGCAGACTGACCCGGGTGACATTCGTCAGTGTGAAAGCAGTATAAAGTATGACGTTGTAACACATTCGCACAGCATGAGTCAGAGTGGAATGAATGGGGGATTTCCAAGAAAAAAAGTTCAAAGTTGCTCAACTTCTTTCAATCTTTACAAATGTTCTATGGTAATGGTATTTAAACAGTGAAATTATTCTCTAATTTGAACAAGGGAGGTATTGAACATGTATGTTGGCTAATCCATGGTTGGCTGCACTAAATGTAGTTGCAGGCCTAATTACACATGTTCTCACAATTCTCATAATTTTCAGTTTAAAACTATATACATGTACATTGTACATGTACATGTGCCTTTCATTCCTTTTTCCTGGCTCTCTCTTTCTCTCTCTCTCTCTTTTTTTTTTCTCTCTCTCTCTCTCTCTCTCTCTCTCTTTCTCTCTCCTCTCTCTCTCTCACACACTTTATTTTTCTCCCCCTCTCTCTCACCCTCTCTCTCTTTCTTTTTCTCCCTCTCGATCCTCTCTCACCCTATCTTTCTGTCTCTCTCTCTATTCTCCCTCTCCCCACCCCTTCTCCCTCCCCCCCCCCCCCCCCCCCGTCTCTCTCTCTCTCTCTCTCTCTTTCTCTCTCTTTCTCTCTCTATCCCCTCCCCACCCCTCCTCTTTCTCTCCTCTGCCTTTCTAGCGTCTTTCACAAAGCTTTAAAAGCTTTTGTTTTCCCTATACATACTCTACACGTCGAGTATAACAGTCCCACATGATCAGACTTGCGTTGGTTAATGATGCTCAACAGCTCACTAACCTGTTGCTATCCATTAGGCTAAAAACATACAATAAACATGAGGCAGCACAAACTTCACAACACCTGTACAGCACACTCAATGTTAAGTTGTCAAATTAAAGTATGTTCTTGCAGACTACATGCACATTTGTATAATTTGCAAGAACCCACTAGAAAGTAGAAGACATCGAGACATTGCATATGAGGTGGGTAGTTTTGTTTTATATGTACAGTCAAACCTGTCTACAGCGTCCGCCCAAGGGAAACACAAAAAGGTCTTTAAAGACAGGTGGCCTTTAAAGACAGGTGGTCTTTGAAGACAGGTTCCTTTAGTACCATTTTCAAGAGAAACAAAAAGTGTGGTCACTGTAGACAGGTGGTCACTAAAGCAGGTTTGACTGTACTTAAGTTTACAATATATGCTCAAAGAAATGTTTTTTTTATTCTCAGGCAAATGTATGTTATTGAATAAACCCTGTCCATGAAAAAGATATTATAGATCATTCATGCAGACTACATGTGTAGACTCAGTCACTCTGTTCAATGTGAATCTACAAGCTATGTTGACACATTTGGTGCGTGCGCAGTCATATGTGATTCCAAATGACGATGTGCTTGGAACAATCATGGTAACAGTTGCATTGTAAACACATGATCCAAGTGTTGATTAAAGGTTGGGTAACCTTAATAAATCTTCCAGCAAAATTTTGAAAACATTGGTGGAAAGATAAATCAACATTTTGAAAACTTGGAGGAGAATAAATATACATGTAGTATGTTCCAATACATACCATTGCCTACACTACAGGTTTGTCTAGCACAGTGGCATAACAGGTATCAAGAGTCAGAGGGGCGCGCCCATAGGGGAGGGGGTGCAGATAAGGGAAGATGCTATCTCTTTTTCCCTCTCCCCTTTTTTCACCATTAAAGGACACTAGCCCCTCCCCATCCCATAGCTACTTCAGCCAAACAATAAATCAATCCATGGAGAGACAAATAATTGATGCTTTTGAATCTATTATGTATTCAATTTTATCTTGATTTGATTTTTGTTTTTGGGGGGGAGGGAGGAGTGGGGTCACACATTTGAATTTCCACTTTCTTTCAAGACCTTTAAAGCTTTAATATCTGTACTAGTATGTACATGTAGGAGGGATTAAACCACACTGCAAGGTCACTGGACAGGTGGTTATCAAGGTCACTGGACAGGTGGTTATCTCATCAACTTGGCTCTCAATTAACATAAGAAAAAGAGGATCATGGGGGATCAATGGTCACCCATTAGGCATTGTTTTCTATATAGAGGGAGCAAGTAGCTACAAGTAGTACAGTGTGGCTTAAAAGCAGCTGGAACATTACAAGCAAACATTATTCGCTAGTCATGATTGGGGGGAAGCGTTGTGGTTCAAACCAAGACTACATTTATACAGGTGGAACATGACTTCTAAAACACCTCCCTGACTTAACTATACACCCTGTACAGTACAGCCTCTCACTTTCAAGAGGTGCCATCCTCAAGTGGTTTCGACGCTTGAATGGAGAGATGCAAATTTAAATGACTCTAACAGATTTAGGGTGCGTTCAAGCGATTTTTTGAAGCTAGAATAACAAACGTGAATCACAAATCGAAATGCCGTTAAAACACACGTTTACTGCGGGAAAGCGTTCAAGCGATTTTTCATCAACGCTGATTCTTGCTCACTTTAAGCCCAGCCACTGCTCATCACACTGCGCAGTTTGACCCAGGAAGTACAGGTCAACTTCGCCGCGGGCTTTCTGTCTGTGTTAAGGGGCGACTGTCGGCCAAACCGGAAGCAGGCCGCGATAATGTCATCATAGAATCATGATTGAGATCTCCGTTCCTTCAAGCGATTTTTAGCGACCGTGATTCTGCAGAATCACGATACAAAACGCATCTTTTTCATCGTTTCATGTTTGCGATTTTAAACATGTTTACTTTTACGACAGACGAAAAAATCGCTTGAATGCAACCGTGTTTTAAACTAAACGTCTTTGAAAACCATGTTTCTAGGGTGAGAAAGTGTCACTTGAACGCAACCTAGGAGTCACTCCTATGACCCTATTCTACTGGGCTAGATTTACCAAATAACACAGGAAATTAGACCAATATCTACATGTACAGTATGTTTTACATGAATTTCTTTATGTCTGTGATCAAGGTCAATTTCTGGAGTTTAAGAAGAAAGACCATAATCAAAACCACACCCCCCCCCCCCCCTCCCAATCTCTCACTTCAAAGTAAGGAGGAGGCAAGAGGGGGGAGAGAGGGGAGAGAGAGAGAGAGAGAGAGAGAGATGAAGCACTGAAATGAAAAGAAACACAAGATCTTTCCAACATTCATTATCAAGAAAATGTAGAATTTAAATTAAGAAGAACCACACTGAATGAAATGATTAAGAGTTGCAAGATTACAATAGTCTGTACATCATGTATCTATTTCTTTCTTGATCTATCTATCTCAATGGACTTCTTTTCATCTTCAGGAGGGTGTTTCACAAAGCCTTTTTTCAATGACGATTGACAAAAATCAGTGACAAATCTGCTGATAACCAATCAGAAGCAAGGATTTCAGTAGCTTATAACAAAAACTGTCATTTATCACTGATGACAAGTTTTGTGAAACGCCCCCCTGGACAGTTTGCACAAATCGGTAAAACCTAAAATCCACTATTTTTTAAATCTTAGTAAACAGGTACAATTGTTCAATTGTGTCCCTGTACAGTGTACATGATTCCTGAAGTGGCTTTTCTTCACAATGGCACAATTTTTACAATTGTTTGGCTTCTACAAAGAGTTGAAGTTGAAGACCAAATTTATATCATGGTGGACTTCCCCTTTATTGTCTCTTAAATATTTCTTTTCCTTTAATAAAAGAAACAAACCTGTTTCCTAGTTTATGTCACTATACAAATATTCTTTAAACAAGTTCCGTATAAATTTACTACAGTATAAACAGGCTAACAGATGGATAGATCTGGTATTATCTGATAAAACAAACAGATTAGAACACTTTTATTGCGGTAAGCTATGTTAATCTCTTATCAAACGACGTGCCTTCTGTGTACATAGCCTTCCTCTGCACAAGACTATATTAGGAAGTCACAACATGTACAATTAACAACTAATAAAATCATCCATACCCTTTCAATTTCATTAATATATTGGATAATGTGATTCGACAGTTACTTTATTTTGGAAGTTTGTGTTCACTATTTTCTACCATTGTTATATTTCAGAATTGTTTACTTGTGTTTGAAATTCAACCACAAGTTTAGGTTGCAATAAAGAAATAATGAAAAGTTTTGTGAATTATTGATTTGTCCCATTTGTTCATATTTCTTGATAATGTGACATATTACAGCTTTCTAAAAGTATCTATCAAAAGCCCTAATTCAACCAGTCCACCTTTCATTCTTGAGTAACAAAATACCCAAACACAAAATTTGTTTGGGATGTGCTCCTCTGATATATATTCCCAGACTTTGACTCGATGTCCAGACGACTCGAGTCACTCGACACGACCGGACAGTCGATTTAAAACAGCAATTTGAAGAAGTTTACTAGCAATATTTCATAAATATTCAAAGACTTATGTTGGACAATGTTATAATAAAAGGACAAATATTCATGTTGGTTGGTGTTATTTGATGAATATTTTCTGTTAAACCTGAAGACAAAAGAGAAGTCTTCATGTTTGTTTGGTGTCGGTACAGTACGACTGGCTTCACAAAATTTCTTGGAGGAGAGTGTCAAAAGACAAAATACAGTAAACTCTGCATAAAGTCAAATCTGTTTGGTACTTTGGACCCTAAAAAATATTTTGACTATGGCCAAATTTGACTCTCTGTGTACAATAATGTATGTTTTGCATAGTCTGGACTCTGGACTCTGGTCCCAAAAATATGACTTGTTCGACTTCCAAGTTTAATATGCAGAATTAGAATTAGCTGTACGTTGAAGAAAGACTCCTCCAATTCCAAGCAGACAGAGAAAATTGTCTAGACTCAGGCCATCAGAGCAGAGCAGTACATTTATTTATGACCCATTTTAAGTGAGAGTAGACCCTACATGTAAGTGCAATCTAAATCAAGGGGACCAAGTCCTAGATCTTTGTAAATTGAAGCCACTAGGCACTTGGCCTACAACAAATGCAAGCGTAAGAAGTTCTAGGTACAAGGTCAAATTATTGGGCCTAACATCACGTACGCCTAACTTCCCGGCGACCGTTCGGCGGACTTTCACCAGACACACCGCACCCATTAGAACAAATACACCCCTTCACTGTGTAGCAGATGACACATACATAACAATACATCTACCAATACCACACACTCCTAGCGATCTCACACCACTCAACACGCCCAAACTCCCCCATCCATCGCACTGCCGTACCGGGGTATCCCCCAAACTTCCACTCTTTCCTTCTCCACTCGCCCGTCACCTCATAACTCACCTTTGTTTTATCAGAGAAATAGATATCCCAGCTTTAATCCGACGAAGCTAACAGGTAGTGTCACAGTCCAACTTGATAAGAAAGTCCAAAAGAAGCGTTGTCATGAAGAAATTAATCCGTGATTTGGTAACAATCCGCGTAAGGTTTTCCGTCAATATCTTCAGATTCATCCACGTTCTTCGCGATCTCGCGCGCTTATACCGGAAATGCACGGCAAATTGTCATCTCGCGAGCTAGCGCTGATGAGTCGAGTTCGGTTGGGTCTTTTTCATTCAACAGCTGACTATCAACGGTCTTGGAAAACAGACCCTGATACATAGAGTCGCGTCTTGAATACTTCAGGCAGAGGCGGTCATCCCGCGGGGGGGGGGGGGGGGGGGGGGGCACAGTGCCCCTCTCCACTCTCCAAGTGCTTTTCACATGGGAAAAGGGCCCCTTTTAATTTGACAAGAGCCCCTATTAATTTGTAAAAGTGCCCCTTGCCCTTTTCACGTCCGATAACTGATAAGTGCCCCTTTAATGTTGACATTTGCCCCTCTTCCTTCGACAAGTTCCCATTTTCCATTCTCAGAAGTGCTCTTTTTAATCTTTAGTAAGTGCCCCTTTTCAGTTAATTGAAGTACCCCTTTTCACTTTGATAAATGCCCCCTGCACCCCTGATAATTGCCCTATTCAAATCTGAGAGGTACCTCTTTAACTTTGACAAGTGCCCCTTTTCCTTCGAAAGAAGTGCCCCTTCAGCTTGTAATACCGACCCCCCCCCCCCCCCCATTTTATATAGGATAAGCGCAACTTATATTTTCACATGTGCCCATTACCTTTCTAACAATAATTATTTATTTTTTAAAATATTTAAAAAAAGCCCCTTCCCCTTCTCATGAATTCTCCATCTCTGGTAATTTATTAAAATTACCCTCTAAAGGTACAAAAAGTTACTCCTTTTCACTTCAAAAAAGCGCCTCCTTCACCTCCGACAATTTCCCCTATATACTCAAATCTGAGAGATACTCGTTTTACTTTGACAAGTGCCTCTTTTTCTTTCTAATAAATACCCTTTTCCTTCTGGTTAGTGTCCTTTCTCCTTCTCATCTCTGATAAGTGCCCCGTTTATTTTAACATGTGCCTCTTTTTCTTTTTTTAATAAGAGCCACTTCCCCCTTCTCATGAAAGTCTCCTTTCACCTCTGATAACTGCCTTTTAACAATATTCATATTCATATTCATATTCATATTCATATTCATATTCATATTCATATTCATATTCATATTCATATTCATATTCATCTTCATATTCATATTCATCTTCATATTCATATTTATTTCATTTCCAACAGAAAGGTAAACAAAGATATTACATTTTTTTCCATACATAATTCACTTTTTCTGGAAACTATACAAATACACTTTGCACATAATAAAATTATTACAATAATTTCTTAATTTCTATTTCTGAGGAAATGGGGGGGGGGGGGGATCCACTAAAAGCAGTGCTTGTAGTTTGTGGATCCCCCAGAAATAAAATATATAATTGTTTCAAATTTTGCCTACGAAGACTTAGAAAACACAAGAAAATATTACAAAACAACAAACAACCACGACAACGAACAAGGAGAAGTAAAACAGATAATGAGGAAAAGGAAAAGGGGGAAGAAGGAAGAGGAAGAAGCAGGACAAACCATGACAGAAAAAAAGGAAGTGATAATGGTAATTTTGGGAAGGTAAGATCATAAGACCAAATAAATATTAAATTAATCGAGTAGATGATGAAGACCTAAATGAAAAATTAAGATGATTACCAACTGTTATCAGATTATTCTTGAATATTACTATAAGATTTGAGCCAAAATGTTTTTAGATTTTTCTTGAAAGAATTTAGGGATGGACTATTTTTAATACCTTCACTTAGAGAATTCCAAAATCTAGGACCATCATACATAAAAGACTTCTTCGCTAATAAAGTTCTAAAGAGTGGTAGGTGAAACTCGTTTGACCGTCTAGTTGGGTAATCATGAAATGACCGATTTAGGGGGAACATGGCATCAAATATATGTGGAAGGGTCTTTCTTGAATACTTATATATCAATTGTCCCAAGTGAAATAGATACAGGTCATTTGTTTTTAATAGTCTGCCATTAACAAATAACGGGTCTGTGTGTGAGAGTGGAGCAGAATGGTAAATAATACGGAGAGACTTCTTTTGTAATAATAACAGTCTATTTAGTAGAGTTTGCTGCGTGTTGCTCCAAGCAAGTATCCCATAATTCAGTGCACAATTCGTGCACCTTTTCGTTTCTAATAAGGCACTTAGGCCATGTAAAATTGATTTCATGTTGATCGTCCCCGCCCGCTTCCTTTTTGGGGGCCGCCTCCTATTTTTTGTTATTTGTTATTTTTTTTTTTTTTTTTTTTTTTTTTTTTTTGATTTTTTTTTTGATTTTTTTTTTGATTTTTTTTTTTTTTGAAAGAAAAAAAACATGAAAAACACTGCTAAAATGGCTCTATTTCTGATTTTAAAAAAAAAAAATTGTCGGCGGCCATCTTGAAAAAAAATAGCCTCGACTGTCAGGGAAAATGTACCGAGCGGCCATTTTGAGCGGCCATTTTGAAATATCAAATATCAAATAACATGGTACACCCTCCTCCTCTTTTTCAAAAAATCTGGACGATCAACATGTAATCAATTTTACATGGCCTTAAAGGTATTACAAAGTTTTGGTAAATTTTGAAAATTGGGTGGATAGTGATTCTTAACAATGTTAATATATTTTGATGCCCCTGTGGGTGGATTATAAGCACTAGAAAAATTAGCCCCTAAAACACTTCTGCTTTCCAGAAAAATTGAATATAAAAATTTGCCGGTGCTCCCGCTAAATTGTGATGAATTGCAAATAGCGCCTACGACCGTACAGTGGTAGCTGCGACCATGAAAATCTCAGAATATGTAGATGTGATATATAATTACTAAACGGGAATAGCTAATTGGTCGATTTTAGTCAAGAAACATTGTTTTATAGCTTAATTAATATATTGACCTTGAGAGGGAGCTATACATAAAGAGTGTATTATTTACAATTTCATAACTTTAGACTCGATTTCAAACGCGACAACGATCACTGAATATTATAGGATCGCATATGCGTCCAATATGTTCATTTGGACCAAATTTATGACCCCATACCAAAACTTTGTATTACCTTTAACCCCTTTTCCTAAATGCCCCTTTTCACCTCTTATAAATACCCTTATCAAAATATGATGGGTGCCCCTTTTTCGTCGACAAATGCCCATTTCCAATCCTCATAAATGCCTTTTTTCATCCCTGGTGAGTGCCTCTTTTTGTAGGTGTTTGTAAAAAGTGCCCCATTTTCACCTCTGATAATTACCCTTTGTACTTTGACACGTGCTCCTTTTCTTTTTTAAACAAATGTCTTATCTTTTACGATCAGTGTCTCTTTTCCTCTCATCATTAAACGCGGCCCTAACTTCAAACGGTTAATGGCATTTTCCCCCATAGATAATATAATTATGTTGCTTATTAAAGGTCTTTTAGTCTTCCGTTAAGAGAATGTGCTTATAACCCCATCAGGATTGGGTTTTTTTTATTCTGTATGAGGTAATTTTTTGCACTGCAACCTCATAAATCTTTAAAGATTTTTTCGCTCGCTCGCAAATTAATTTTCAGACCATCACACCAAACTGGAAATATGATATATGGTGTATAAAGAGAAAAAATGTTGAAATCATCCCTGATAATGTAATCGCAATGTAGGGGAATATATCTTTAAAAAATATATTTTCGCTTCGAGATTTCCCTTTGCAGGTTCCCCTTTTTTCTCTAGAAAGTGCCCTTTTTTGTTAGTGCTCCCCTCCCGCCACTTTTGAAAATCGCTCCGACGCCCCTGGAGATAGTGGCACGATCGGCGGGGGGGGGGGGGGGGGGGGGTATGGTCGGCACCCGTCTCAATCTGAACATGAAATTTACAAGGTTCCTGGTTGAGGGAAGGTGGTCCAGCCACATTTTTATCAACCTTACCCCAGCCGCGTTTATAAAAGGATTGGCCTAATGTACCTCGCTTAAAAATTCAATTTAATTGTAATCAAGACAAATTGGGGACCCCTCCCCCCCTCCCCATCTCTAGAACTGCCACTAGCTGCCTCACCCCCTTTTTCTTCATTCAATTGGGTGAGTCTCCCATCTCTCTCACTAATGTTTATCTCTCTGTGACTCTAAACATTTTTCTCTCTCTTTGCTATTTTCAACTTTATCCCACTCTCTCTATTTGTTTTACTTTATCAAACTCTCTCGTCTTTTCTTTTCAATCTCTCCCATATTTAATACTTTAAGAATTTATCTCTCTCTCTCTCACCCACTTCTTTTATGTCTCTCTTCCCTCCCTCACTCATTAAATATATATTTCTCTTCTAATCTCTATACCTTCTTCAACTCTCTCATATATTGATCTCTTGGTATAACTTCCCCCCAAGTTTTTTTTTCTCCATCTTTCTCTTTCTCTCCTTTTCGCTCCCCCGTTTTTATTCTGTCTATAACTCCCCATTCCCTCCAGTCAATTATCTCCCCCCCCCCCTTCTCTCCTTCCTTCTCTCCTTGTTCTTTCTCTCTCCCTCTCTTTCTCTCCCCTCTCACTTTTTTAATCTCTCTCTTCTATTCTCTTTCACTTTTGTTCACGCCCCCTCCCCTCTCTCTCTCTCTCTCTCCCTCGCTTTCATTCTCTTCCTCGTAAAAGCACATAACAGACTACCACATCATGTTTCAACATTTACAGAGTTCATATTTATTTACAAACCATGCATCTTTTAAATTACAATTTCAACATTCTCTTTAAAAAAAGACATTCTAAATAACTTACAATTAGGCTGACACTACAAACATTCTACATGGAATAAGAGTCAAGCGGTGTTAGAGGAAATCACCTATGATTGTTGAGTTTATTTTTGGAAAAGGTGAAATTTGTGAGCTGTTTCTTTCTTCTAATAAACCCCTCAAAAACAGTTTGGAAACTCAAGTTTGATCGAGTATATCTCTCTTGTCATGAGCAATTATTCCTTTGCACAGCATCACTAGAAAGTATGTCGATTCCTCTTTAAAATGAGACCATATTATGTTTGAAGTGAAAAGTTGCAAAATGAACTGGTAAGCACTGATATTGATACGCAGTTCACTACACAGCAGTGATACACTCTTCACAGAAAGAAGAATGCAGAGCCGAACAAAGGCAGCGCATTTTGCAACTTTTCACCTCTGACATTGCCTCTAATTTTGCTCTAAAAAAAACCATTAAAAAATGGCATATCATTTTAAAGAGGAATAAACACACTTTCTAACGATACTAAACATAGCAATGATAATGTCATCCCAAGAGAGATATAATCAATCAAACTTGCATTTCAAAACTTTTTTGGAGGGGTTTATTAGCTGTTATAGGTGGGGAAAAATATCATTGAAGAAATATCACAGACAAAGGAATCGCATCAACATTCCATTTACATTTGTGAGTTCTTGTGTAAAAAACATCTGGGACCCGTTTCACAAAGCTTTTTTCCAACGAAAAATGACAAAAATCAGTGACAAATCTGCTGATAACCAATCAGAAGCAAGGATTTCAGTTGCTTAGAACAAAAACTGTCATTTGCCACTGATGACAAGTTTTGTGAAACACCCCCCTGATTTCTGTGTACAGTGCAAGACTCAGAGTAAACCCAAAATTCTTCCTAACTAATTCATCATCAACCTAAAAATGAATTAGATGAGCCTCCTTAAATTTGCAACAATATTTCTTAGCTTTCATTCTTACATGCTTGAAGACAATTCAGAAGTATTCAGCCATGTGTATTGTTTTCTGAGACATTACATTTCATCAGAACCATGTTGCATTAAAAGAAAAATATTATTGTTGCCAATTTAAAGAACATGTGATCAATTTAGCCCTTTAAAAATGAATAAGCGAGTTCGTAATAGCTCTGGACCGCATGACCCCAAAATATCCACAGATCTTTGACACGATGGATACTTCCCACGTGTGCATTTTAGAATAATCACTGCCGAAGTGATGGAGGTGCTTCATGATTACCTTTTGTTTGCCTCTTGAGAAGAATACTTCCACCTGTGTATCAGATAAATGTACCGTTGGTGCATAAATGAATACTGATTACACAACTGTCATGAGCACGATCCGAGTATTCGTCTCAATGGTTTTACAATTTGGGTACGAATGACCTTTATCTGCCCATGTGCAAATCCTAATTAGGAACTCGCTTATTAGGTGAGCCTCCTCAAAATGAGAACAAAATTGGCAACAATATTTCTTAGCTTTCATTCATACAGGCTTGAAGACGATTCAAAAGTATTCAGCCATGTGAATTGTTTTCTGGGACATTACATTTCATCAGAACCATGTAGCATTAAAAGAGAAAAAAAAATCATTGTTGCCAATTTGAGGAACATTCATTCAATCAATTTAGCCTTTAAAAAAATCCCAGTCTCTAAAAGGATAACGATCTTAACAGATACAACCATTGCACTCAAAGACACAAAAACAATGATAACTTTTTTTAAAATAAGCATTAAAACAGGGGAACTTAACAAAAAAAACATTCACCAAAATCGATGGGTATATACAAAAAATACTGATTTCAAATTAACAGGGATTAATTTATAAATGTGAATAAGTTCCCTTAGACATGGCTTCCATGATACTGATGCATCGATTTGGCATTTATAACACACAAGATGTACAATACAATGATTTTTTTTTTAACAAACATGATAATAAATAAAAGATATTAAATTCAATGTCCTAGTTAAAGTATTTACAAGAATGATGCACAAGTTCTGATATAATTTTCTCATAGCTCGTTCACAAGCGAGGCGGTAAAATCAGATTAAATAAGAAAAATGTTTTAGGCTTATGTTACAAGAACTGGAAGGGGGTGAGAAGAAAAAAGGTTTGCTGAATAAAATAAAGGCCCTGTGTGATATAAGAACCAGAAATGTGAAGCGTAGTATTCACTTGTCATTTCATGAATGAATATTAAAGCCTGTCTGTACTAGTTTGGCCAGGAGGGATTAGATTATCCAGCGTGTTCACTGACAGGTGGTTATCTCATCAACTCTGCTCTCAATTTAACATTAAAAAAGAGGATCATGGGGGACCAACGGGCACCGCTTCTATATAGAGGGAGCAAGTAGTACTGTGGGGACTTAAGCTTGATGTATATAGCGCAGCTACTATAGAAGTATACTTTACTGCGCTATGGTGGATAAAAAAACTCCTTAGACTTTACAAGCAGTTTGTCCTGTGTACTTTGTAAATCATGGGAATATATCATGGCAAAAATTTGAAATATTATTTGCATTTTCTTTTTCTTTTCTTACCGCATCGAATGGGAACAGGACTAAACAAAAGTATCAAGAATGTACATGTTAATTCAATTGAAACAGCAATACAGTCAAACTTACATTAGTGGTCATCTCTCTATAAAGACCACCTGTCTATAATGGTCACCTACATTGCTTCTCTCTTAGAGGAAGTGTTCATTGAAGAGCCTGTTTAGAAAGGCCACCTGCCTGTAGTGGCCAATTTTTTTATATTTTTTTTGTGTGTGTGTGTATTGGATTTTTACAGACGTGTGTAAATTAGATATGATTATTTACGTCTGGGGAACGACCTTTAAACGTCACCATCCGAAAGACGTGACTCAGTTTTCGAACCTGCATCCTCGGCTGAATCAGTTTATAACTTCCTTTGTTAGCTGGATTACAGGTACACGCCACAACGCCTAGTTTTGTGTATCCCTGGGTGGCCTTTATAGACAAGTTTGACTGTATTTCTTTTAAAAAACATGTTTACACGTATCATAAGTTATATGATTAATATAAAATAGCATATCATAGGAATAGATTCGTGTGATACGCACTGTGCAGGACATAGTATAATGATTATCATCATCATCATCATGATAATCATGATTATCATCATCATCATCATCATCATCATCATCATCATCATGATTATCATCATCATCCTCATCATCATCATGATAATCATTGGCTTCTAAGCCAAGATTCTACGAATATATTACACTGTTTTGGCAAAGACCTGAATATTCCTTCATTCGAGTCATTCTGGAAAATGTATGTACAAAGCAAATAAGTCTCGGGAATCAGGATAGGCCCTACTTCTGAGGTCGATATTTAAAGATAAACTTTAGTTCTGGTTAAAAAAAGAAAATCAATTCTCACAGAATCTAACGAAAATTACACTGAATGTTTAAGATTACAAATAAAGGTCATGTGCTAAACAATTTTGGAAGAAAATGTATACTGGCTGAGTAATGAGCATAGAAAGATAAGGAAATCAAGTAGTATTAGTACTCGCCCCGACACCATTTGTGTTTTCCCATATACATCTTTCTGTGTAGTGTGCTTGTTACTTTACCAAGACTGAGCCAAATTTGTTATGAATTTGATGACTCCAGAACCTTGCAGTGCACACCAATACTTACATGCTACATGATCAACCTTTTCTGATGCATTCCAAACCTTTTCTTTCACAATGTAATCGTGTGACCAGAACTCAAATTTATCTTTAATATGGGCTACTGCGGCAGCATTATTGTTTGGCCACGTTATCCACTTGTATTTCTCCATATTATTGAGTTTGGTAGAGCGGGAATAGCATTAATAAAAGGAATGGATTTGTTAATAATAATTGTAGTGGAGTCTTGGATAGCACACCTCTCCTATTGATCCATTATTATTACCCTGGCTTTAGCACGGCTGCCATAGCATTTCAAGTATTTTAAAGCCTATCTGCACTAGTTTGGCCAGGAGGGATTAGACCTCCCTTTGTGGTCACTGGCAGGTGGTTATCTCTTCAAATCAGCTCTCCATTAACATAATAAAAAGGGGACCATAGGGGATCAACAGGTACCGCTTAGGCATTGTTTGCTATAGAGTGGTGAAGTGTGACGTTATCAAAAATCTATTTTGGGAATTTCTCATTTTTTTCTTCATTTTCCAAAAGAGCATCAAAAATAATGTCCAAATGTTGAAAACCAAATGAATATGTTAAGTATTGGCTGAGATATGACCATCTGAATAAATATATGTCCTATAGGAACTCAGTCTTATAGTGCTCTGGTATCCATTTACCTCACCTGGGTGGAGTGTGGCAAATGTAGATCAATGCCTTGCCAAAGAAGCAACATTTGACAATATGTAATGTTATCGTGACCATGAGTAGAAACCAAGTTAGGTAAGATTTCTTGCTTCAGCACCGAAAAGCAGTTTAACCTAGGGCAGTTTAATGTCCCCTACTTTAGTCATATTTTAAAATAGCTTGTGATCTAGAATGCCAGGCATTACACATGATACATAAGCAAGAAGAGAACAAATCTCAGAGAATTTTGACTCCATTTCCAATGCAGTAAATTGAACCATTCATGAATAAGAACGATTCAAGTGTACATAATCATTACAGTCTATAAATTGGCAATGCGGTGTGAAAATTACGATCACTATTTTTTAGTACAAATTGGACATTTGTTGTAGAGTTTACTCATTTTTATGCACATTGGTTGAATTTCGTAAACATTTCTACATTTAAACTATGGAGGGATTGAAAATACAGAAATAAATTCATAGTCAATTTGAGGAGAAAATAGTGATTTATGTAGACCTTAAAAATAATGTTAACTGTGATGGGTTAATGTGTATAGGCCCATGACTGACTCCTGAATAATTTAACGTCCATGCTTACAGGAAAACTCTTATGAACAGCATCAGTTGCGCTACATAAAAGAGCTTGAATATCATCTGATCGAAGCAAGGATTTAAGTCAAATACTTCATCACACAGTTAATCTCCTTCTGAATAGGCAATATGAAATCTATTATAGTAAGAGGGCTACATTTGAATTTCATTGAGGATTATACAATACTTCAGCAAGGTAGAGGCATAACAATGTCAATACATTTCTTGGTCGGTTGTCTTTTGGTGTCTGTCTGTCCGTCCATCCTTACTCGTCCGCTCTAACCGTCTTGATACTGTTCTGCTCTCGATCACGCGCTCCTCGATAATGTTATATCTATGGAAAATAGGAAATACTATTTATTGCCAATTTGAGGAGAACATAGTGATTCATTCAAAGCTTAAGAATACTTTAAACTGCAATGGGTTAGTGTGTAAGTACCCATGACTTCTGTTTCATTCCCAATAATTAAATATGCATGCTTATGGGAAAAACTCTTATAAACATTATCAGTTGCGCTACATTACAAAGGAGCTTCATTCGTCTGATCGGAGGTAGAAAGGGTTTAAAGAGAAGGTTGAGTTCTGAGGAGAGGTGACAAAAAAATTGTGAGCATTTTCATCGTTATCATGCAAGTGTTGAAGAACATCAGGGGAAAAAATGTTCCCTGAAAAGCAAGGCTCTTCAAATGCCTTCATATGCTAAATATGACATGTAACAGCTTAAAAATGAGGACCACTTTATTAATGATGTTTGTGTAGTCCCATATGCATCTTTCTGTGTACAGTGCTTGTTACTTTTACCAAGACTGGGCCAAATTTCTTATCATTTTGATCAGATGATTCTAGAACCTTGCAGTTCACATCAATACTTACAGTATATGCTACGTGATCAACTTTTTCTGATCGATTGCAAACTGTTTCTTTCACAATGCAATCGCATGACCAGAACACAACTTTATCTTTAAGTGATATACATCAACACACAGTTTAAAGGTAATACAAAGTTTTGGGAAATTTTGAAAATTGGCTGGATAGTGATTCTTTACAATTTTGATATATTTGAATGTTCATGTGGATGTATTATAAGCACTAGGAAATTAAGCCCCTAAAACACTTCGGCTTTCAAGAAAAATTGAATATAAAACTTTACCGGTGCTCCCGGTAAATTCTGATGAATTTTAAATAGGGCTTCCGGCGGTACAATGGTAGCTGCGACCATGAAAATCTCAGAATATGTAGTTGTGGTATATAATTTCCAAACGGGAATAGCCAATCGGTCGGTTTTAGTAAGAAACATTATTTTATGGCTTAATTAATATTTTGACTTTGAGGGGGAGCTATATAACATAAAGAGTTTATTATTTACAATTTCATTAAACTTTAGACTCGATTTCAACCGTGACAACGATCACTGCATATTGTAGGATCGCACATGCTTCCAATATGTTCATTTGAGCCAAATTCATGATCCCATACCAAAACCTTTGTATTACCTTCAACTGCCTTTCTCGCTTCTAACAGACGATATAAAATCTATTTTTACTGATGATTTACATTTAAATTGCATTATTTGATACGAAAGCAAGGTAGAGGGCTTAACAATGACAATACTTTTTTGGTCAGTTGTCGTTTGGTGTCTGTCAGTCCATCCTTACAATTTCGCTCTTCTCATCCTGTTACCTCTGCTCACATTCGCACTCCTAGATAACCCGTTATATCTTTATGATTATTATCGTCCCTTTTCTAATATTCAGTCTTCTGTCTGACTCTCTCTCTCTCTATATATATATCCCTAAGTGGTTGTTGTGAGTCTTTCTATCTCTCTCTCTCTCTCTGTCATCTCAATCTATGTCTCTGTCAGTCTATTTGTGTGAGTGTGTGTGTGTGTCTCTCTCTCACTCTCGCACACTCACTCTCTCCCACTCTCCTTCTCTCTCTCTGTGTCCTTTCCTCTCTCTTCCCTTCTCTCTCTTTCTCTCTATTTCTCTATCTCTCTATATCTCTCTCTGTCATCTCAATCGATGTCTCTGTTTCTCTCTCTCACCCATTCACCTCCCCCCTTTCCCATTCTCTCTCCCTCAGTCAGCCTGTCTCCCTCCCTCCCTCCCTCCCTCTCTCTCTCTGTCAAGTCAATCTCTGTCAGTCCGCCTATCAGTATGTCTGTCTGCCCTACCCCTACCTTGCCTCTACCTATACCCTAAGAATCTCCAAGCAGTTGTTATAGCAGATGGCGATCCAGTCCGGCTGCGTGGAGGCCCACTGTATCTGGTTGATCTCCCCCTCCGCCGTGTACGCCAAGATGGGGTCCTCGATGGCCCGGGGCATCTGCTGGATGTCCCATATCAGTGCTTGGTGGTCGTCAGCTGCAAAGACACAAAATTTGACGAGATTAACAAAAAAGTATAAGAAAGGGAAAGAAAATGGAAGAGATGATAATGAATAATTTGTTTGGTTTATGCTCAAAATGAGGTAAAATGGAAAGAGGGAAAGGAGGGAAGAGATGCAGAAGGAGTGATCGAGATTGAGAGGGTTGTCACTGCATATTTATGCCACATGGTTGTGTAGTCCCATATACATCTTTCTGTGTATAGTGCTTGTAACTTTACCAAGACTGGGCCAAATTTCTTATCATTTTGATGATTCCAGAACCTTGCAGTAAACACCAATACTTATATGCTAGATGATCAACCTTTTCTGATCGATTCAAAACTGTTTCTTTCAAAATTCAATCGCATGACCAGAACTCAACTTTATCTTTAAGGAAAATGTAAAGGAAAGGGAAAGAAAGGGAAGAGATGAAAATTGACTCAAGTTAAACATGTTATTCATGTTTTCAGTGTTTGTATACCCAAAATGAGGTGAAATGGTAAAAGGAAAGGAGAGGAAAGATAAAGATAAGTGATCGAGATCCAGAAAGGGGTCAGCACATCACAAGAGTTGAAGAGTGAAGAATCAAGCATGTCGTTCTGAAAACAACTGTTTTCTCTTTTCTCTTCCCCCCAATTTTGTCTTGGTCTGACACACCAGCTATATCTTTTGGGGGGGAAAGGAAAACAAAAATTAATTTCTTCAATCTTAAACTCAATCACACGGTGTTACCAAAATACTCCCGTGGAGGCTTACAGAGAATATTAAAAGGAAAAAAAATCGCTGTATTGCTTGTAAAAGCGTGTTGCGCCGTTCTCTACACTTCAACATGCCCTCTAGCACTAGCACAAATAAAGAGGTGTTGGCATAATAAGAGGATGACGCAACAATTAAACAAGAAATTTGTTCTTGGTCTTACTCACCAGCTGTGCATATGTGGCAAGATGAATGAGGCGCCCAGGCAATGCCGTTCACACATGCTCTGTGGTTGTTGAGTCTTGCGACCGGTGTGCACGGCACCCTTACATCCAAGATGATGACCTACGATTAAACAAAATTATTTGTTATATTTTTGTCTGTTTTGTCTACTTTTGGCTGTATTTTTTTTTGTCTTATTATACAAATCATCAAATTCTGGTTTTGAAAGTTCTGATATCACATCTAAAAGGAGAAATTACATGTATCAGTTTCGATGTCTCAAGTTCATTTGTCTTCTATCAGACGCGAGTTGGCAGACTGAAGTAAGCTGCCAAAACAACAACTACTGGCGATTAGAAAATTGGCTGCTCACTTTAGTCTGCCAATTGGCATCTACACTGTATGAAAGATGTCCGAGCTGAGCTCTTGACATCGAAACTGTGACAGGTAATTTTTTCTTTTGGGTGTGATAGGAGAACTAGTAGTACAACCATCCTCATAAAACTCTTTCATTATCATCCAATTCTATTTGACTACTTTCTTCTACTTGCATGACTTAACATGTCTGAGTCTGGCATACTATACAATATGCATTTACAAATGACATATGTTCTATCCTCATCATTACAATTCTACATCCTAATCTAAACAAGTACCTCGAAGGAGTCCTTAGCTATTGGAGCAAGGAAGTTAGGACAATGACTATTTGTACATTCTGTAATTTTTCCTTCCAACTTCTATTCCAATCTTTACTTTTATATATCTTTTAACTTTTGTTAACATTTTGTTACATAATCTTTTAAACCCTCTAACTCTACTGCATTGAAACTTAAAAACATTGACTCTTGTCGAGATTTATTGGTAATATTTACACGCCCCTTAGCTGCACAGGGCCAGCTGATCATTTGTTCACCATGCACAATGCATGGAGTTCCTGGTATTCAGCATAGCAAATACGCATGATCAGCCGGCCCTGAATAGCTAAGGTGCACACAAACATTACTGTGGAACACCCTTAATTACTAAAAATATTTCTAACAAGAGTTTTTAGTTAGTGCAGTTAGTTCAAAAGTGCCCTGAGCACCCAGCAAAGGGGAATACAGGCTCTATGCAAGAAACCTTCATCATTAACATCCTATCCGAGGGACATACCTCAAAAGAGTCCATGGCCATAGTAGCAAGGTAGTTAGGGTCCTGTTTGTTCCATGCTAGGCGCAGGAGAGGATGATGCTGCGGGTCTTCATAGATGATCGTCGAGTGTTCCAGATGTCGAAGGTCAAACATCCTGACCGACCCGTCTGCCCCGACGGACGCGAACATGTCGCGCCCCCCCGCCCGCTCGACTGAATGCAATGTCGTAGACCTGGGGAAGAGGTAGCAGTACAAGTAGGTTGCATATTGGGCATTAGATGTCTTGTGGTAATGCATGGAGTTCCTGGTATTCAACATAGTAAATACACATGATCTGCCGGCCCTGAATAGCTAAGGTGCACACAAACATTACTGTGGAACACCCTGAATTACATGTCGTAGATGAGTCACTTGACAGGAGATGGCATAGTACTCAGTTGGAATACCACTTCATATGCTATTTGGGAAAAAATGATCTTCAGTTCTACTTTACTCTGTCCCTCCTACACATTACTCTACCCCCACCCCCTCATCTCCAGAACTATCTGCTCCCCCTCCCCTCCTCCATCCATCGGTCCCTCCCTCCTAACCCTACCTCTTAGCTTCTTTTCCTTTTTACCATCTCTTTCCCCTTTCTTTGTATCTCTCTCTATCTCTATCTTTCTACCTCTCTCTCTCTCTTTCTGTTATCATCTCGATTTGCTCCCTTTCTCATCCATACCTCTTTATCATGTGTGATGACCTGCATTTTCACATGTCCCGTCAATATATTAACTTTGCCTACGATCTGCCCCAAATCTAAACTCCCCATTCCATTCTACTCTCTTCTCCCTCCCTCCCTCCCCTCCTTCTTCATCCATACCTCTTTATCATGCGCAATGAGCTGTGTTTTCACATGTCCCGTCAACATATTAGCTCTGCCTACGATCTGCCCCAAATCTGAACTCCCCATTCCATTCTACTCTCTTCTCCCTCCCCCCTCCCTTCCTCCCTCCCTCCTCCCTCCCTCCCTCCCATCCTCCTTCATCCATACCTCTTTATCATGCGCAATGAGCTGTGTTTTCACATGTCCCGTCACCATATTAACTCTGCCTACGACCTGTCCTGTCTCCAAGCCCCAGATGGTACACGTCGTATCGATGCTGGACGTCCCCAGGAGGTTAGGGTCGACCTCATTCCAGTCAAAGGAGGTCAGAGGGGCGCAGAAATCAGAGTTCTTGTTCTGCAACGAAAGATGTCATAAAAAGCATGAGAGAAGTGCTCCACACTAAACAATATATCCTTACAAAATGAATAAATGTTAGTTCATTATTTTGAATGTGCCTGAGTGAGAGGTTTTTTTACTATTATTTTGCTGAAATAATGTAAAGATGAGCTTTGATAACGTGTAAACAGGGTAGTGAATTTCATATTGACTGTTTTGCAAATGAAAATAGTGCTAAACAGACATGAAATTTGGTTTCACACTTTCACTACAAACAACAAAAATAATACCAGGTATGCATGTTTGTATTTTTATATTTCATTGCCAAAAACTGGTTAAATTGAAGCCTTTTTTATTAAATTGACATTATAATCCAAAACGGCAACTTGCATGTTTTGGCCCTAGCCTTTAGACTTTTTCTCTTAATTTGAGGCATGAAAAGACATGAAGCATCAACAAATATGGTCTACAACAACACCAAATGACAAAAGAATTTCAGTTATGCATGTTTTTTTTTTGTTTGATTAACCAAACCCCCCCCCCCCCCCCCCCCCCCCGATATCAACTTAGGAAAATGCCCTGATACTTACATTGTTAAGGAGACATTCCAATCTCGTATCCGTATCGCCGACACGCCAAACTCTCAGATAATCTCCACTGGTTGCTAAGAGATCCGGGAACACACCCTTTTTATAAGAAGCGTGTTCATGAGGAAAAGAACAAGACCAGTGAAATAATTTGAAATTGTCTAGAGAGAAATGTGAGTTATGGTAAGAGTGCAAAATAAGCTAGTTTCGGGAAATAA
>JAVYIG010017936.1:0-23553 GCA_035222895.1 Strongylocentrotus droebachiensis
CTTGTCTGAATTGAGTCCCCCCCCCTCCTCCTGCGCGAAACTATTAGAGAAAGAAGTTGATTCGTTGTTCCATTCTCGACTCTAAATCCTTGTCTGAATTAAGTTTTTCCCCGCCCGCGCGTAGCTCGTAAAGTTCTGACGCTTCATTAAGTTATGAGAGAAAGAAGACGATTCGTTGTACCATTCTCGACTCTTAATCCTTGTCTGAACTAAGTCCCCCCCCTTCCCGCACGAAGCGCGAAAGCTTTGACGTTTCATTAAATTATTAGAGAAGGAAGATGATTCGTTGTTCCATTCTTGACTCTAAATCTTTGTCTGAATTCAGTTTTTCCCCGCCCGCGCGAAGCCCGGAAGCTTTGACGTTTCATTAAATTATTAGAGAAAGAAGACGATTCGGGGTACAATTCTCAACTCTAAAATCTTGTTTGAATTCAGTTTCCCCCTCCCGCGTTGCGCGGAAGCTTTGACGTTTCATTAAATTATTAGAGAAAGAAGTTGATTCTTTGTTCCATTCTCGACTCTAAATCCTTGTCTGAATTTAGTTTTTCCCCGCCCGCGTGTAGCGCGTAAACTTCTGACGCTTCAGTAAATTATCAGAGTAAAAAGACGATTCGTTGTACCATTCTCGACTCTTAATCCTTGTTTGAATTCAGTTGCCCCCTCCCGAGCGAAGCGCGGAAGCTTTGACATTTCATTAATTTATTAGAGAAAGAAGACGATTCGTTGTATCGTTCTCGACTTGTCAGAATTTTCATTTTTTTTTCTTTGTGTGCTCCTTTTTCGTCACATTTTTCTTACTACCTTACCCTTCTTTAAAGGGAAATTGAAACAATCATGATTTTGATAGCACACAATTAGGTTAGTAGAAATGAAAGGAAAAAAAAGATCTATTACACCAACCATGGATAAATCACGGCCGGGAGCGTCATATCATAGTTTTGTGTTATCGGGCGAGGGCCGGGGCGTAGCGACTAAGCGAGATTTTACAATGTTGAATGCTGAAATTATGCATTCTATAGAAAATCCCTAAGCCCAATATGTACGTTCTTTCCGCTATATTTCTTTCTAGTTATATTTCTAATTTTCCTGGGGGACATGTCCCCCTATCGGGCCCAGGATTGCCACCCCTGTCCATGATTACTACCAACATGAGTTCAAATACAAGCACAAGCGAGTTGGTATGAGCTGAATCCAAATGAAGGGCAAAATAAGAGTTGTGAAGCGGCCCTACCGTTAATTTAAAATTTGACTGTTGAGTATATAGCTTCTATTTAAAAGACATCCAAACTATTGTGTTCTTTTCAAATTTCTCACTAAAGAGTGATGACATTTGTAGCACAGGGGCTGTTTTTAATGTTTAACTTTGAATCCGCGGCTCGAGACTTTATGCGGCCGGCCTGGCCCCCCTCTTTTCAATAACGTTCGTCAAGCCTTCTGGAATGACCCCAAATCTCCCGATTACAGTCTTCCCTTATTCGTCGTATACTGTCATTTAGCGCCTTGTCTTTCCCCCTTTCTCACCCGACTCCCCCCCCCCCCCTCCCCCCCCCCCCCCCACCCACTCAGTGTTATCTAGGATACGCGCATGATTGTATGTCCCCTCTCTTTGAAAGCACCCCTCTATCTCCGGTGTGTAAAGTCAGTAAAGGCCGATTTGTTGTGTATTACGGGCCGGACATTTTATTGTTGCGTGAAAAGTAACCCTTTATTGGAGATTTGGGGAACACAAATTACGGTCCCTTCGACCCCGGAGTGGGAGTAAGGGGGGGATTTCTTCTTTTTCTTTTCTCCTTTTTCTCTCTCTCTCTTCTTTCTTTTCTCTTTTCTTTTCTCTCCTCCTTTCTTTTCTCTTCTCCTTTTTTTCTTCTCTTCTCCTTACTTTTTTCTCTTCTTTTCTTCCTCCTTTTTCCTTCCTGTTTTTGCGCCGCCAATAGGGGGGGGGGGGGGAGGTCGTGGCCGTTTCGGCCCCCCCCCTGGATCCGCCACTGCACTACGTACCAGACAGGTAGAAATGTATAGGTTTGTGATTGGTTGGAGAGCTTTCGATTTAAACTGGATAAATCATAACTCTTAAGGATGACAATGTACCGGAACCATGTATTTTCACTAATGACGTACATTGGTTTCTTGCAGAAGGCAATACTTGTAAAATCTAATTTGGGTCAAAGGATATATAAGGAGATTGGAGGGACTCCGAGACACACAAAAAGAGTTGGGCATTGGCATTTATATTCCCTTTTAAAGATTTAAATAATTTGACAAGACTCCTTTTCCACATTGTGATGTAATTCCAAATTGTAAACATTGAGAAAGTACACCTAGTTACGGTAAATAAGTCATTTCGTCATACAAATACACTAGATAAGATGCATTCCAGCAACTAGCCTGATACTCGTATATGTCGTTATTCTAGCTCATTGCTGCCTGGAGAAAAGGTGACGATTGCCCAATAAATAATGGGCATGGGAGCTGCACACCCCCCCCCCCCCCTCCCTGCCCCACTCCGACTCATCATTTGATTTGACTCCAACCTTTAAGAATCTATTTTTTAGAGAATGATACCAGTCTATCATTTGAATCCATGTTTCTAATCATCTTACACTGAGCAGGGTAATGAATAGATTGTACAAAATAAATAATTGGGGTCAAATTCTCGAGGCGGGGGAGGGGGGGGGGGGGTGGGGGGAGATATTGACAAACTTTCCCATCCAATTTTATCCATTGGATTTTAAATGCATTGTGAAGATTCCTTGGAGAAAAAAATTGACCAATTTTTCGATTGCAATGTACTTTATGCATATAGCTTTGGACAAATTGCTCTAATTTTGTTCTAGAAGAGGGGGGGGGGGGGTCACAAAAGGGGAAAGGGTGCACAATCTGAATCCCTACATCCATTGTCTTCATGATTCAGACTGAAATTCATGACTATCACTTGGATCCAGAACTCGTTTTTACTTGACAGATAGCCTGCATCATTTCGGAAACACATCATGTCCTTAACAACATACTGCCCCATCCCAAAACAACTTGAATGGGGGGGGGGGGGGGGGCAGGGAAAAGAATACTTAAAACATTTTGGGGGCTACTTTTCAAGGTTACTCGCATGAAAATAACACTCTTTGATTTGTTTTGCATTGAACTCTATGCAAATTTTGGGGGCTCTTTTATGACTTTCGGGGCTCTTTTGGAAAAAAATACTTAAAACATTTTGGGGGCTACTTTTCAAGCTTGCTCGCATGAAAATAACACTCTTTAATTTGTTTTGCATTGAACTCTATGCAAATTTTAGGGGCTCTTTTATGACTTTCGGGGCTCTTTTGGGCATTTCGGGGGCTGATTCGCCCCGAGCCCCCGTGTATTTTTTTCCCGGGGGGGGGGGGGACATTTTAATGGAGGGAGGGGGTAGGGTGAAAGTTCTGAACTTTTCCATGCACTATGAACATGTTTAAGACGGCAAATTAAGTCTTGTCACTTGGAACAGATCTGATTTTACGTATTATTTGACCTATATCCTAATTTGACTCTGAAAACACATTATATATCGGTTGCTAGGCATATTATTACCATAGCAACGGTAACTAAGCAATATTTATCATTAAAATAAGATGAAAATGCATTATTTGACATCGTACTTCCTTTCAAAATAGTCATCTGCTTGGTGATAGCAATTACTCGTGATATATTCAATTTTTCACGTCACTATATTACCGTTGCTAGGGAGAAGATAGCCCTTAGCAAACAAATTTCCCATTTTGGCTCATAACAAAGTGTCAACTTTAGAGCGCTATAACTTTTAAGTTAGAAAAGTAATAAACTTCAAATTTTGATATGATATCAACCAGGATGCTAAACAGTTTTTCAGCAAGTTTCAAGTCTGTTAGCATCATATTCATATAAATAAGGAGAAGTACGTATTTTGGCGCAATTCATATTTTTGAAAAAAATGTTTAAAAATCACATTTTTGGCTCAAAATTTGTATGCAAATCATCCCAAAACCTATTGAATGAGGTATCATCTTGTGGGAAATTTCATTGTCTTTCATATGACACCTTACACATGGGAAAATAAAGTGCTGTTAAAAAATAATCCTCAGTATTGAACAACAGTAGTTATACATGGCGGCCTTTTTGAAAAATGGCCGCCATTTTTTTCCAGTAGCATATTGTAGGGGTTGTCCACCTTGAAATTGTGTAGGGAGGTTCCCTGAACACGTTGATACCCAACAACCTTCTACTAAGCGAATATTACAATAGAAAGTATAAATGTAATGAACACCATAGGCTAAAAAACAAAGAAATACATTGAACAATGACAAACAGAAGAAAAGGGGGAAATGTTGAATTCTTTGAGAGGTATATCAAGCAGATATTTCAAGTAATCAAATTAATATTTGCTGACTATTAGCCAAACATATAAATACGCATCTATAATATTAAGATCTAATTTGCATAGATAATGAAAATATGAAAATAGCCGAACTCACCCTCGCAGGCAACAAAACCTTCATTTTTGCAAATATCCCGGCTTTATTAGGGTTAAATAATTGCACAGTGCTAGATTCCGCATGTTTATAGGGGGATGTCCAATTACCCAGTCTCGTTTTAATTGTTATTTATCTCATTTTCAAAACATCGTATAACGCAGAAATATTTTACTTATATTATGAATAATTCATTGTCAGATGGTGAGGTCCCGTTTCGTTTGAAACGTGCAAAGATTATTTCATTTCATAAATCTGGTGATAAAACCATGGCATCCCTGCTATTTTTCGACGGATTGCAATATTATCTCATGTTAATAAAGTCTTTGTCAAACGCTGTTGACTGACTGACTGACTTTTCTACATTTTTTGTTTACATACATGGAGCTGTGGAGGGTACATTAACATTGGTACACAACCGTAACCCGCTCTTGTAATGACCAAATGAAACTGATTGGGTCTTCACTCTACACAAAACGTACGATCATGTGGTGCAAGGGTCTGAAACATTTGATTTTTGTGTAAACTTTTGTCCACGCGCGGAGAAAAGTCCTAACGGTCGATATAATTCCACGTAGAAGCAATTACCAGTTGTGAAAATCCTTGCAGAATTGTGTGTACATCATCATACAATGTAGGTGAATTTTTGCCATCAAATTTTTGGGGCTCCAAAAAATATAAAGCCCCTCTTAAGTGTTGGGAGCCTAAAAATTTAACAATTTGTTTAGGGCAAAAAAATTACCTAAACTGTATGATGACTTAACATTTAACACACAATTCTGCAAGGATTTTCAAAACAAATGTGTTTGAAGCCCGAATATTGATGACGGAATACCATATTGGGTTTTGTGTTTTACGCAGAACACACAAATTTGGTATTGTTTCACCAATATTCGTCTTCAAACACATTTGTTTTTTTAAATCCTTGCAGAAGTGTGTGTTAAACGATATCTTCTTTTACAGCATTATACTATTTAGGTGAAATTTTGCCATCAAATTGTTGGTGTTCCCCCACACTCTAGAGAGGCTTTAAGAAAAAAAATCCTTGAAATATAATAAAAAGCTGTGTTTACCAACTGTATAAAATCAAAGATAATTTTGGTAATTAAGAACATTTTGTTCACTGTGCTTTTCCATTGCCCCTTTAAATACCAGTTTTTTTTTATCTGGTTCTTTAATCCTCGACGAAGTATTTTGTTGTGTGCCTGAATATTTGTTGATCACTTTGTTTTAACCAGTTCATGTATATAATCATTGTTATGTGTTCATTTGTCAAAACACAAACTACTCTGTAATTAAAAATAAAACACCGGAAGGAAGTCACGCCTAGCTTACTCTGGCAGGTTTTATCATATTCAAATCTATGCTTGAATGCTTGTTTTGTATTTGATTATGTGCCCATGATAATGACACGAATGATGTTAAAATGTATGTTTGGTGTTACTCTGTTTTGAATAGGACACATTGTTATTTCGATTTACACTTTTTTTAATGTGATACATTTTCTTCTAAAATGTATTTACTGATATCCGACTGCCATTTTTTTAAACGTAGAAGAGAGTTAGCATAACAGGGCAAATCACAGTTGTGTTTTACTACACCAAGCCCGCACCCCAAACAAAATGGCCATGTTGCCGTCCGCATTTTTAAAGAGTGTTAAATAATGTGGTCATTGTGCACCATCTCTCCTATCATCTAGTGTAAATAACTCGGAAAAAAATTTGTCGGCGTAGGGGAGGGAGAGGGGTAAAGTTCCCCCCTGCCCCGCAGCACTAACCATCAAGGCGGTGATCATTTCCTGAAATTTCTGAAATTATCCCGAACTTTAAACCAATCTGACAAATTTTGAGTAGAGTGTTCCAGAGCTTGACGTATATGGGGTTCTTGTGCACCATCTCCCCTATCTTCTGGTGTTAATAACTAAGAAACAGAAATGTCGGCGTAAGGTGGGAAGGGGGTGAAGTTCCCCTTAAGTTAGCATGGAAGTTAGCGACCGCTAACCACCAAGGCGGTGTTTATTTCATGAAAATTCTGATATTATCCCAAACTTTAAATCAATCTGACAAATTTTGAGAAGAGTGTTCCAGAGCTTGACCTATATAGGGTTCTTGTGCACCATTTCCCCTATCTTCTGGTGTTAATAACTAAGAAACAGAAATGTCGGCGTAAGGTGGGGAGGGGGATGAAGTTCCCCTTATCCCGCGACCCCTAACCACCAAGGCGGTGTTCATTTCATGAAAATTCTGATATTATCCCAAACTTAAAATCAATCTGACAAATTTTGAGAAGAGTGTTCCAGAGCTTGACCTATATAGGGTTCTTGTGCACCATCTCCCCTATCTTCTGGTGTTAATAACTAAGAAACAGAAATGTCGGCGTAAGGTGGGAAGGGGGTGAAGTTCCCCTTAAGTTAGCATGGAAGTTAGCGACCGCTAACCACCAAGGCGGTGTTTATTTCATGAAAATTCTGATATTATCCCAAACTTAAAATCAATCTGACAAATTTTGAGAAGAGTGTTCCAGAGCTTGACCTATATAGGGTTCTTGTGCACCATTTCCCCTATCTTCTGGTGTTAATAACTAAGAAACAGAAATGTCGGCGTAAGGTGGGAAGGGGGTGAAGTTCCCCTTAAGTTAGCATGGAAGTTAGCGACCGCTAACCACCAAGGCGGTGTTTATTTCATGAAAATTCTGATATTATCCCAAACTTAAAATCAATCTGACAAATTTTGAGAAGAGTGTTCCAGAGCTTGACCTATATAGGGTTCTTGTGCACCATTTCCCCTATCTTCTGGTGTTAATAACTAAGAAACAGAAATGTCGGCGTAAGGTGGGGAGGGGGATGAAGTTCCCCTTATCCCGCGATCCCTAACCACCAAGGCGGTGTTCATTTCATGAAAATTCTGATATTATCCCAAACTTAAAATCAATCTGACAAATTTTGAGAAGAGTGTTCCAGAGCTTGATCTATATAGGGTTCTTGTGCACCATCTCCCCTATCTTTTGGTGTTAATAACTAAGAAACAGAAATGTCGGCGTACGGTGGGGAGGTGGTGAAGTTCCCCTTAAGTTAGCATGGAAGTTAGCGACCGCTAACCACCAAGGCGGGGATCATTTCATGAAAATTCTGATATTATCCCAAACTTAAAATCAATCTGACAAATTTTGAGAAGAGTGTTCCAGAGCTTGACCTATATAGGGTTCTTGTGCACCATCTCCCCTATCTTCTGGTGTTAATAACTAAGAAACAGAAATGTCGGCGTAAGGTGGGAAGGGGGTGAAGTTCCCCTTAAGTTAGCATGGAAGTTAGCGACCGCTAACCACCAAGGCGGTGTTTATTTCATGAAAATTCTGATATTATCCCAAACTTAAAATCAATCTGACAAATTTTGAGAAGAGTGTTCCAGAGCTTGACCTATATAGGGTTCTTGTGCACCATTTCCCCTATCTTCTGGTGTTAATAACTAAGAAACAGAAATGTCGGCGTAAGGTGGGGAGGGGGATGAAGTTCCCCTTATCCCGCGACCCCTAACCACCAAGGCGGTGTTCATTTCATGAAAATTCTGATATTATCCCAAACTTAAAATCAATCTGACAAATTTTGAGAAGAGTGTTCCAGAGCTTGATCTATATAGGGTTCTTGTGCACCATCTCCCCTATCTTTTGGTGTTAATAACTAAGAAACAGAAATGTCGGCGTACGGTGGGGAGGGGTTGAAGTTCCCCTTAAGTTAGCATGGAAGTTAGCGACCGCTAACCACCAAGGCGGGGATCATTTCATGAAAATTCTGATATTATCCCAAACTTAAAATCAATCTGACAAATTTTGAGAGGTGTTCCAGAGCTTGACCTATATAGGGTTCTTGTGCACCATCTCCCCTATCTTTTGGTGTTAATAACTAAGAAACAGAAATGTCGGCGTAAGGTGGGGAAGGGAGTGAAGTTCCCCTTATCCCGCGACCCCTAACCGCCAAGGCGGTGTTCAATTCATGAACATTCTGATATTATCCCAAACTTAAAATCAATCTGACAAATTTTGAGAAGAGTGTTCCAGAGCTTTATCTATATAGGGTTCTTGTGCACCATCTCCCCTATCTTCTGGTGTTAATAACTAAGAAACAGAAATGTCGGCGTAAGGTGGGGAGGGGGATGAAGTTCCCCTCATCCCGCGACCTCTAACCACCAAGGCGGTATCCAATTCATGAAAATTCTGATATTATCCCAAACTTAAAATCAATCTGACAAATTTTGAGAAGAGTGTTCCAGAGCTTGACCTATATAGGGTTCTTGTGCACCATCTCCCCTATCTTCTGGTGTTAATAACTAAGAAACAGAAATGTCGGCGTACGGTGGGAAGGGGGTGAAGTTCCCCTTAAGTTAGCATGGAAGTTAGCGACCGCTAACCACCAAGGCGGGGATCATTTCATGAAAATTCTGATATTATCCCAAACTTAAAATCAATCTGACAAATTTTGAGAAGAGTGTTCCAGAGCTTGACCTATATAGGGTTCTTGTGCACCATCTCCCCTATCTTTTGGTGTTAATAACTAAGAAACAGAAATGTCGGCGTAAGGTGGGTAGGGGGTAGAAGTTCCCCTTATCCCGCGACCCCTAACCACCAAGGCGGTGTTCAATTCATGAACATTCTGATATTATCCCAAACTTAAAATCAATCTGACAAATTTTGAGAAGAGTGTTCCAGAGCTTGACCTATATAGGGTTCTTGTGCACCATCTCCCCTATCTTCTGGTGTTAATAACTAAGAAACAGAAATGTCGGCGTAATGTGGGGAGGGGGATGAAGTTCCCCTTATCCCGCGACCCCTAACAACCAAGGCGGTGTTCATTTCATGAAAATTCTGATATCATCCCAAACTTAAAATCAATCTGACAAATTTTGAGAAGAGTGTTCCAGAGCTTGACCTATATAGGGTTCTTGTGCACCATCTCCCCTATCTTCTGGTGTTAATAACTAAGAAACAGAAATGTCGGCGTAAGGTGGGGAGGGGGATGAAGTTCCCCTTATCCCGCGACCCCTAACCACCAAGGCGGTGTTCATTTCATGAAAATTCTGATATTATCCCAAACTTAAAATCAATCTGACAAATTTTGAGAAGAGTGTTCCAGAGCTTGACCTATATAGGGTTCTTGTGCACCATCTCCCCTATCTTCTGGTGTTAATAACTAAGAAACAGAAATGTCGGCGTAAGGTGGGAAGGGGGTGAAGTTCCCCTTAAGTTAGCATGGAAGTTAGCGACCGCTAACCACCAAGGCGGTGTTTATTTCATGAAAATTCTGATATTATCCGAAACTTAAAATCAATCTGACAAATTTTGAGAAGAGTGTTCCAGAGCTTTATCTATATAGGGTTCTTGTGCACCATCTCCCCTATCTTCTGGTGTTAATAACTAAGAAACAGAAATGTCGGCGTAAGGTGGGGAGGGGGATGAAGTTCCCCTCATCCCGCGACCTCTAACCACCAAGGCGGTATCCAATTCATGAAAATTCTGATATTATCCCAAACTTAAAATCAATCTGACAAATTTTGAGAAGAGTGTTCCAGAGCTTGACCTATATAGGGTTCTTGTGCACCATCTCCCCTATCTTCTGGTGTTAATAACTAAGAAACAGAAATGTCGGCGTACGGTGGGAAGGGGGTGAAGTTCCCCTTAAGTTAGCATGGAAGTTAGCGACCGCTAACCACCAAGGCGGGGATCATTTCATGAAAATTCTGATATTATCCCAAACTTAAAATCAATCTGACAAATTTTGAGAAGAGTGTTCCAGAGCTTGACCTATATAGGGTTCTTGTGCACCATCTCCCCTATCTTTTGGTGTTAATAACTAAGAAACAGAAATGTCGGCGTAAGGTGGGTAGGGGGTAGAAGTTCCCCTTATCCCGCGACCCCTAACCACCAAGGCGGTGTTCAATTCATGAACATTCTGATATTATCCCAAACTTAAAATCAATCTGACAAATTTTGAGAAGAGTGTTCCAGAGCTTGACCTATATAGGGTTCTTGTGCACCATCTCCCCTATCTTCTGGTGTTAATAACTAAGAAACAGAAATGTCGGCGTAAGGTGGGGAGGGGGATGAAGTTCCCCTTATCCCGCGACCCCTAACAACCAAGGCGGTGTTCATTTCATGAAAATTCTGATATCATCCCAAACTTAAAATCAATCTGACAAATTTTGAGAAGAGTGTTCCAGAGCTTGACCTATATAGGGTTCTTGTGCACCATCTCCCCTATCTTCTGGTGTTAATAACTAAGAAACAGAAATGTCGGCGTAAGGTGGGGAGGGGGATGAAGTTCCCCTTATCCCGCGACCCCTAACCACCAAGGCGGTGTTCATTTCATGAAAATTCTGATATTATCCCAAACTTAAAATCAATCTGACAAATTTTGAGAAGAGTGTTCCAGAGCTTGACCTATATAGGGTTCTTGTGCACCATCTCCCCTATCTTCTGGTGTTAATAACTAAGAAACAGAAATGTCGGCGTAAGGTGGGAAGGCGGTGAAGTTCCCCTTAAGTTAGCATGGAAGTTAGCGACCGCTAACCACCAAGGCGGTGTTTATTTCATGAAAATTCTGATATTATCCGAAACTTAAAATCAATCTGACAAATTTTGAGAAGAGTGTTCCAGAGCTTGACCTATATAGGGTTCTTGTGCACCATCTCCCCTATCTTCTGGTGTTAATAACTAAGAAACAGAAATGTCGGCGTAAGGTGGGGAGGGGGATGAAGTTCCCCTCATCCCGCGACCCCTAACCACCAAGGCGGTGTTCATTTCATGAACATTCTGATATTATCCCAAACTTAAAATCAATCTGACAAATTTTGAGAAGAGTGTTCCAGAGCTTGACCTATTTAGGGTTCTTGTGCACCATCTCCCCTATCTTCTGGTGTTAATAACTAAGAAACAGAAATGTCGGCGTAAGGTGGGGAGGGGGATGAAGTTCCCCTTATCCCGCGACCCCTAACAACCAAGGCGGTGTTCATTTCATGAAAATTCTGATATCATCCCAAACTTAAAATCAATCTGACAAATTTTGAGAAGAGTGTTCCAGAGCTTGACCTATATAGGGTTCTTGTGCACCATCTCCCCTATCTTCTGGTGTTAATAACTAAGAAACAGAAATGTCGGCGTAAGGTGGGGAGGGGGATGAAGTTCCCCTTATCCCGCGACCCCTAACCACCAAGGCGGTGTTCATTTCATGAAAATTCTGATATTATCCCAAACTTAAAATCAATCTGACAAATTTTGAGAAGAGTGTTCCAGAGCGTGACCTATATAGGGTTCTTGTGCACCATCTCCCCTATCTTCTGGTGTTAATAACTAAGAAACAGAAATGTCGGCGTAAGGTGGGAAGGGGGTGAAGTTCCCCTTAAGTTAGCATGGAAGTTAGCGACCGCTAACCACCAAGGCGGTGTTTATTTCATGAAAATTCTGATATTATCCGAAACTTAAAATCAATCTGACAAATTTTGAGAAGAGTGTTCCAGAGCTTGACCTATATAGGGTTCTTGTGCACCATCTCCCCTATCTTCTGGTGTTAATAACTAAGAAACAGAAATGTCGGCGTAAGGTGGGGAGGGGGATGAAGTTCCCCTCATCCCGCGACCCCTAACCACCAAGGCGGTGTTCAATTCATGAACATTCTGATATTATCCCAAACTTAAAATCAATCTGACAAATTTTGAGAAGAGTGTTCCAGAGCTTGACCTATTTAGGGTTCTTGTGCACCATCTCCCCTATCTTCTGGTGTTAATAACTAAGAAACAGAAATGTCGGCGTAAGGTGGGGAGGGGGTGAAGTTCCCCTTATCCCGCGACCTCTAACAACCAAGGCGGTGTTCATTTCATGAAAATTCTGATTTCATCCCAAACTTAAAATCAATCTGACAAATTTTGAGAAGAGTGTTCCAGAGCTTGACCTATATAGGGTTCTTGTGCACCATCTCCCCTATCTTCTGGTGTTAATAACTAAGAAACAGAAATGTCGGCGTAAGGTGGGGAGGGGGATGAAGTTCCCCTTATCCCGCGACCCCTAACCACCAAGGCGGTGTTCATTTCATGAAAATTCTGATATTATCCCAAACTTAAAATCAATCTGACAAATTTTGAGAAGAGTGTTCCAGAGCTTGACCTATATAGGGTTCTTGTGCACCATCTCCCCTATCTTCTGGTGTTAATAACTAAGAAACAGAAATGTCGGCGTAAGGTGGGAAGGGGGTGAAGTTCCCCTTAAGTTAGCATGGAAGTTAGCGACCGCTAACCACCAAGGCGGTGTTTATTTCATGAAAATTCTGATATTATCCGAAACTTAAAATCAATCTGACAAATTTTGAGAAGAGTGTTCCAGAGCTTGACCTATATAGGGTTCTTGTGCACCATCTCCCCTATCTTCTGGTGTTAATAACTAAGAAACAGAAATGTCGGCGTAAGGTGGGGAGGGGGATGAAGTTCCCCTCATCCCGCGACCCCTAACCACCAAGGCGGTGTTCATTTCATGAAAATTCTGATATTATCCCAAACTTAAAATCAATCTGACAAATTTTGAGAAGAGTGTTCCAGAGCTTGACCTATTTAGGGTTCTTGTGCACCATCTCCCCTATCTTCTGGTGTTAATAACTAAGAAACAGAAATGTCGGCGTAAGGTTGGAAGGGGGTGAAGTTCCCCTTAAGTTAGCATGGAAGTTAGCGACCGCTAACCACCAAGGCGGTATTAATTTCATGAAAATTCTGATATTATCCCAAACTTAAAATCAATCTGACAAATTTTGAGAAGAGTGTTCCAGAGCTTGACCTATATAGGGTTCTTGTGCACCATCTCCCCTATCTTCTGGTGTTAATAACTAAGAAACAGAAATGTCGGCGTATTAGGTGGGGAGGGGGTGAAGTTCCGGCTTATCCCGCGACCCCTAACCACCAAGGCGGTGTTCATTTCATGAAAATTCTGATATCATCCCAAACTTAAAATCAATCTGACAAATTTTGAGAAGAGTGTTCCAGAGCGTGACCTATATAGGGTTCTTGTGCACCATCTCTCCTATCTTCTGGTGTTAATAACTAAGAAACAGAAATGTCGGCGTAAGGTGGGGAGGGGGATGAAGTTTCCCTTATCCTGCTACCACTAACCACCAAGGCGCTAACAGCGCTATCATTAATAACATGAATATAAACGAATGGGGCTTTAATTAATCCTCGCGCGCACTCTTCGCAGTCTATTGTTGACATATATCAATGGATTTCTGAAAGTTCGTTGACCTCTTAGTGGTCGCGAAAGTAGCGGTCGCCAAAGTTGGTTCAGTAATGCACGCCCCCATTTGAAGTCTAAAAATAAAAATTCGCTTTCGCGTTTCCATTAAGCAGTCGGAGCGATAGTCATAGACTAAGGATCGCCCGCACAAACGAGGATCGTTTTCATAAACGCGGACAGATGTGTCTTAAAAAATAAGGATCGTCCACATTTTCGCTGACGTTTCTGATTTCCGATTCCCGCGTTGGCGATGCGAAAAAACGGGTTCCGCCAACCGACACCGACAACAGCAGCTTGCTCACTCAAGTCATTGCCTCCAGCTAGCAGCTTCGACCAGCGACATGCGACTGGAACATGGCCCACATCATTGCCAAGCTACAAGCCAATTGTCGCCCGATCTTCGCGTCGGGGATTTTTCAGAGTAATAGGTGCTCAATAAGCCAACACAACTGTGCACGCATGGGACACGTAGGTTTTAGTGCAGTGGTAAACGCATTGACAATTACCTGATTATAAAACATCGTATCGCCAAATTGCTTACCTTCGTCGTCATCACGATACTTTCTCCTTCGACTCCCAGACATTTTCCTTCACTAAAGAGTACTTCAAGCCTGCAGTATGTTATCTAAATATCTATTTTTCACCTTTTCGTTGAAAGAATACGAGCGTTTAGTCGATCGCTTTGTCGCGGCGTTAGCACGGTAGGCAAGACGAGGCAAATAAAAAAATAAAAAATTGTCTTCCCATAATATTCGGTCCCTGGATTCGACGTCTGGGACCCCGCGCAGGGGCAGTTTCTCGAAACCGTCATGAGTCCAACTCCTTGGCATCCCATTGGAACATGTATTATATAATAAACACGCCTTTCTTTGGGTTTTCCACAAATCTATAACGATTTCAAGAGACTGCCCCCCCCCCCCATCCTAGAAGATGTCAATGTTTTTTTATTTTTTAAATAATTTATTCTTTTTTGCTGTATTTCAAAGCGAAAAATATTTTCTGTGTCAAGGTGTTTATTGACTTGTTTGTTTAAATGCTTGACATCCCAATTTTTTTATTTTTTTTTATGGAAAAATATTAATTCAAAAAATCATAAAAAATGGGAAAAAAATAAATCAAATAAAGACCTCCCAAAAATGAAAAAAAAAAAAAAAAATAACATTTTTAAAATCCGCCCGCCCCTACTCCAGAAAAGCAATCGAGGACAACCAAATGTTGTTGTTTTTTTCGGCCTAAGGACTGCCACAAATCTGCTCGTAGCCAATCAGATGTATGGATTCCAGTAAGTATCGCTTATGACAATTATTGTATTTTGTTATTGATAACAAGTTTCAGGCAATTGGAATATAAGGGTACTTAAATACACACATTAAAACAAGATGAAGGACAAAACAAAGCAAGAAAGGAGGGTGTTCCTTATTTCAGTATCCATTTCATTTTAGTTTATTTCATATTTCACGTAACTTCATCAAATACCATTCTCCATTATGTAGCATATATACTGCATACATATACAAAACTTGAAAGAACTTATAGTTATAAGTATGCATCTTCACAGTAAGATGATAACAAATAATGATCAGAAAGAAGTAAAATATGCAGCATATGAGATATCTAAGGTTCATTAGACTAAATTGGAGATGAAATGTGAGGGAATCAAATGAAACTAGGGATTGCATATACACATATCGTACTCTGTTACAAACCCAAATTCTACATAGATTCTTATATATAACGTGTAATAAATTTCCCTTTTTTGGGTGGAAGATCATGACTTTGCAAATACATTGCAAGAAATTCAATGGTGTACCTGCATATATAACATTCTATCAGGGAAAGAAAACATACAGATATGATTTCCTTCTTTTCTATCATGTATATCAAATAAAACAAATTATGGTTTGTTTAAGATTTTATTGATGTAGAACCCAGATAAAATATGGTACATCTTCATTTTAATATATTAGACCAGATCGAGTTCAAGTTTCCTATTGCCTTTTGTCATGATATACAGCATGGGGAAATTGTTGTTGACATAAGGATTAATCAAAATTGATTGAAAATTGAAGTAGACTAGCTGAGCAACTTATAAAATCTGAAACATATATACATGTACCAGCACCACTACCTTAGCAAAACTAATATGAATTTTCAACGCCTAAATTAAGTTCAAACTGGTATTCTCCCTCCTTAGTGAAAAAAAACCCCATAAAGCTCTATACCAACGACCTGGCATGGTTGTGTAGATGTATATATATTATATTCTATAAACTAAAATGATAATATCATCAGGTTCACCTTGAGCGGGATCGAAAACAGTAAACAAACGTTATAGATTTACAAATTACATTACCCAAGAATGGCATATAGTTGTATAATTGTGATCATGTCAATACTTCAGTTAACCGAAATTCTATACAGTATTATGTGAGTGTTTACAGTGTAGTATCACTTCATGCATTTACAAACATACAGGGCGCCCATTTACATGTCCTGTTCATCTATCAATACTGGATGAATGTCCAGCACTACTAAAATGTAAATGATTGATACATAGACATTCATATTTCATACAAGGCAGAAAAATAATGATACATACATGTTCATATAATTGCATTTGACATTTTTGTGATTTATTGCATTCCACTATCTATCATGATAAAATGTTATATCATATCATTATCATAACAATATGGTTATTACAAGACATAATTGAAACATATGTATATAATATAACAAATTTATATTACTGACATACAAAACATTTTTTATTTACTAAGTAATTTTATATTCAGATTAGAATATAAAAACATATAGGAATTTAATATTTGACACATTTGATTTTTTTTCTGCAAGTTATACAATCTTCAATGAATATTCCAGTGTGTATATATTTATAATTCACTCTTTATTGCATAGTAATATTTCATATGTCACTGTTTACAGGCAGTATAATTGCAAGGGTTTTAATACATTGTAATTTCGGAACTCTCTAAGTTATTAACGATCATCCTTCTTGAATTGAACCTTGAAACTTTCCCCCGGCAGGTCATAGTCCCATGCTCCTTTGGTGATCATAGACGCACCCATTCGACCGATCTCATCACTGGACTTTGCTCCCCAGCCGTTCATTCCGACCAAGACGCCAGTGTGAGCAGTCACCATGTCACAATCCAACTGCCTGGTTGGTGTTTGGGTTGTGATACAGCTGTCTGTGACCAGTGAGATAGGCTTGAGGTCTGTAATAAATTGACAACCCGAAAATCATTACTCATGACCTGAATTACAATGACTTAATTGACAATGGCTACATCATCACAGAGTCCAATGTCGGTCTTGCAGGCCTAATTCTGAAAAATTATCAGAGGATTCAAGAGGCTAGCTAATTAACCCACACAGATGACATATCGGTCTCGCTAGCCTATTGAATATTTTTTCTGAGGATTTTGTATTACAGAGCAAAAACTTATGGGATGAGGTTTCCTTAAGTAAAATCATGAAACTATTCGTCGATCTTAAAACTGCTACAAATTTAAATATATTTGTCAGCACATATTTAAAAGTGCTAACAAGCTATTAAGATTGTTGACATCACTTGTCAATTCAAAGATCCTGGAATTTTACCTGGCATGAATCTTTGAAGGACATCGATAGTTTCTTGGATAGTATGGTGTTTCTTTCCTCTGCTGTGGAACCACTGCGCGGCATCACTAAGGTCTCCAAGATTGTCACCAGAGGCAGAGGCCCACAAACCAATCTTGATGTAGTACTTTCCTGTAAAACAGAAATTAAAATGACAAAAAACAAAAACAAAACGTCCCTATTATATTTAGGAGATTTCTAAACACAATACACTCATGTAAATAATACTCATATAAATAATTTAACATACAATTTCTACAGGAGTATGTACATTTATCAAGGGAAAATCAAACCCTACATCTGGAACTCAAAGAAATATGTAATCGAGATTATGTAAATTTAACTTGAAAGAAGTATTCCTCCCAATATACATTTTTCAATATCATTGGACATATTTTAATCCAAATACTGCATTAGTTAAAATTAAAATGTGGACAAATTATCTTGCATTAATCAATCAATTTTGGGAAATCACGTCAATGATATTGATCATCTTTCAATTACAACATATCATTGTATTACAATTCTAATCTCTGAACCATTACGTCTCTCTTCAAATTATGGCGATGTCAAATGCTATACTAGTAAATTGTATTATCTGGTATTTTTGGGGGTAAGGTTTAGCAAGTATACCAGAAGATTTAGAGTTCTCTTCTGTTTTGCCCTGAATTCGCAGATAAAATGTTATATCTTTATTGTCAAACCCATCGACTTTATTCTCTCATTCCCCTTAAGTCTTAATACTGGAAGCACCTGTTTCCGGTAAGCAATGGGTTAAGTGCTCACCATTTGGATAAAGAATGGGAGGCAAGATGTAGGAGCGTTCATTTTCCAACGAGATGGTGGGCATGTCCGCAATTTTCAACGCATCTTCCTCCGTGACCTCTGCTCTCACAACCAAGGCCTTGGACAAGTTTAGATCAATCTTCTTGTGCTCTGGTAGGAGGTGATGATAGTTAGTGAAGGATCCTGTGCAGAGGAGAACTTGCCTAGCCAGCACTTCTTTGCCATTTTCAGTCGAGACCCTGACAAGTTCCTCTCCTCCTCCTCCTCCTCCTCCTCCTACTCCTCCTCCTCCTTCTCCTCCTCCTCCTGATTTCTCCTCGACACGGACAACCACCTCGTTGATGATGTCACAACCGTGGGACTTGGCTATCTTCTGCTGAGCAGCGACCAAGTTCCGAGGACTGATGTGACCGGCATTCTTTGGAGTCCAGATACAACGGCACTCTTGGTCGATCTTCAGATAAGGATATCTGGAATGGAATTCTGAAGCATCGTAGGTTTCAAAATATGCTTCTAGCTTCCTTGCAGTCTTGAGATAATCATTGAGGCCTTGGGAAACAGTCTTATCAATGAAGACACATCCAACTTCCTTATAGAAATGAATTCCTACAAAGAAAAGATTTTTTTTTTTAATTAGGTATGAATTTAACAAAGAAATGATAAAAACAGAAGGTATTTAAATATGAACTTAAGAAAGTTTTAGTATGAACTAAATCATAAGTTTGTGACAAAAATATGAATTTGTTTTAAAATCATTTCCCTGGAAATCAGGCATAACAATTTCAGTTCGCCTTTCCAGAATTTTAAGAATAAAGGAAATCGTGTAATTATTAAGATATTATAGTTTATATATTTGTTTGCTTTATCTTTGCTCAAGTAGAATAAAAAGAACACTGATGAGGAGTGCGAATTACAAAGAAAACATTACCTAACAACATTTTGATTGTGTCACAAAGTGTTTTCGTCCCAGTCAACTATAATAACATTATTTTCACAATTAACAATTATAAACAATTTGGCAAGCAATAGAAATTAAATATAATATTCTACTTAAAAAATATGAGCATATAAAAGTTTGTTTTATTCTTGCTGATATTTTGTCATAGGTATGAATGGAATATTTTCAAATTTACGTTCTTTTAATTGTATCATTACCTAGTATCACTAACTAATGCATCTCAAATCTTTAGTTAGAATCGCCCAGAAGAAAACCGATTGCTGGGAAATGTCACATAACTCCAACTCTATGACTATAAGCCTAATATTCTCAAAATTACAAGAACAAAACGTAGCTCAAATATATTTTTGTGAGGCCTGACATATCATTTTGGTTTAAAAATATACAGGCTTTGTTCACATTAATTTGTTCGTCGTATGGACATACAATTTCACATCCTCACCGCTCTCTTTCTCGATGTCTCTGTATCTTTTTATAGACCGCTGAGCCAAGAGTCCCCACGCATAATCACAGTCGAGCTCTCTGGTAATACGACCCTCATCATAATGGCATCCAAAGATTTGCCGCTCTCCTTTTATGTATTCCTGCAGCCGAGCAATGGAGCAAAAACGCAAGAAAAAATTGCTAACAAAATTAATAGCTAATAGAATTTGCTTTAAGTAACAGAACAATATATAACTTTTCTAATAAATATTGAAATAATGTTTAGAGTTACTCCACATTCGCACAGAATAACTATTTAAAAAAAAGAAGGAAATATTCATTTCATGTTTCCTATCAATTATTGTTTGCTCCTGGTCTTTTTATATCCAGCTATACTCATTGCCATATATGGCCTCAAGGAATCTTAAACAGAGATTCATTGAATTTGATATCGCCAGACTTAATTTGTATCATTGCATAAGGAAAGATTAGATTGGACAAAGTTATCAAAATTCCCTGCTTGGAAACAGTTAAAGTAACGATTATTGTCAATTTAAAAATGGTATAATACAGCCCCATGCACCTTCGCACTTGAAGAGCTCTCCGAACACTGCCGAGATTTGTCACTCTAAGGTCCCACTTAATATTATAAGCAGACGATGTCCCATGTCAATGCACACAATTTCAGCACCTTTTTTTGTGGTCGTCTCCTCCTTCCTTATTTATCTTACTTCACCGGCGTCATATAGTAACTGTTTCATTTGTTCCCTCGGTCATGAATTTCTGACATGATTTTATATTGTGTAGAAAAATGAAGCTTTAAAATATATATATATATATATATATATATATATATATATATATATAAAGGAATCAGTGGTATCAGTGGTAGCTTCATTATGGCTTGTTCGAAATTAATCAAACTCTTACATTTGAAAAATAATAATAATAAATTACATTTATAAAGCGCTAATTAATACAATGTTTCTAAGCGCTTAACATACAAGTAAGGTACAAGTGGCGGATCCAGGATTTTCCAAAAATCGCACCGTTTTACTGTTTACATTTTCCTTCTTATTTTTCCCCCGTTTTGGGTCTTCTTTCCCTCCCCCCCCCCCTTTTTTTTTTCTACTTGGCCGCCCAGGGGGGGGGGGGGGGGGGGGTTAAACTGCTGAACCCCCCTAGATCCGCCCCTGGATTTTATTTGCGTTAATTTTGTTTTACTATCCGATACGCAATTGACCTAAAATTGGTACGATTGTAATCTGTAAGCTTCCTGGTTTCTATAATGATCGATACAATATTGGCCATGTTAGTGATTTTCAATGAACGGTCTACTTTAAACTTACTTCTTCAGTTGGTTCTTTTGGTCCGATCAAGCAGACGTTGCTTCCATGATCCAATGAGAGCCACTTGGCTGCTGCTGACCCCACCATCCCAGCTCCCACAACACAGATGTCAAAAGCCATTCTCAGTGACTGGAACCATCGGCCAATGTACTCGAGAACTGTACACCGTTATATTTGTTACCCCTTTATTCTGTCCGACTTTGCCTTGTAGTTTTGGTTCAGATTCAAGAAGTTATCTGGAGAAAAATGAAATAAATGAATAAAGAGTATACATTGAACACCGTACTTCAGGTACTTTCTTCGCCTCTCTGAAGAGTTGCTCGTTTGCCACACATGCAATTTTGCACAAATCAATAGGTACCAATTTTTTGAGGGATTGCTTCGTGCAACTCTTTTGCTTTGCAAAGTTTAGGTTCTGGATAGTAGAAAAGTAAACAAGTACTACTAATGGAATGCTTGTACCGTAAAATCTCTAACGATTACAAAAGTTCTCTCACTCCCCCCCCCCCCCCCCCACTCCAGCACACACGACCCCAGATCCATCATCCATTGCAATGGTAGCATGATCGGACGCTGCATGCATGGCTGCCCTGCCCTTTGAAACAAGTTCTGCGATCATTATTTCTAATTGGCATACGGCGCGGTGTGCGTGTGAACAGAAATTTAATAAAACCTTGAAATTGGTCCTGTCCAAGTCCTGTCCTGCTCAAATACGCTCATATTCGGGCCAAATCAGTTTCTTAACGAACTCCTAGCTGTCGTATACGACGAATATCCAAGAATGATGAACAAATGCTGATCGAGCGTATCGCGTCACGAGCATTAGCATTGACTCTCTATATATGCTTTGCTGGAGTGGTCACGAGCAGTACAAAGTAATGGCAACTCGATCTAACGTATGCCGAGCCGGGAACTGGGAAATCCCCTTTTTTCCTTACACCATGCACCGAGGGACCAAGCGGAAGCTATATAGCTATAGCAGCCAAAGTTATAGAAGCCAAACTGATATCGATAATGCATTGGGACACAAAGAACTTTAAAAAAAGCATCTTTCCAACCCTCTGTCCCAGCAGTCTTTCTTTACTTTATGTTTGTGTTTGTTTGTTTTGTTTTGATTTGTTGTTGTTGTTGTTGTTGTTTGTTGTTTTTTTGGGGGGGGCGGGTTGTTTTTGGTTGCTTTTTATCTTTATCTCTCTCTCTGGGGGAGTTTTTCTCTTTTCAGAGGTAGTAGTGTATTTTTTTATATTTTAAAACAATATTTTGACAGACTATGATATTTCATGTTCAAACATTTATTATTTTTTGTTTAATTTAACAGATAAAGCGTTTTTGAAAGTAGCCAAAAATGAACATGAAATGACTAAGCATTTTATCATTATTATTATTATTACTATTATTGTTTTAAACGAATAAGGAAATGTTTGAAAGAGTTGTTTTGTTTAGCAATTGACGTTAGTTAAGAATTATACTTTTGACTTGTATTTTGATTATTCTGAATCTGATGTGAAGTCAGTAAGATGTAAATTGCATGATTTCGATTATATGTACTGCCTCTGATATTGAGAAAATAAAACACCTTATAAATATTAAAAAACTATGTCTTGAAAGCTGAATTAGGGGAGAGTAGGAGGGGGGAGGGGATACTGTCATGCAACGTTTGCAAGGGCAGTCTGATTAGTCATCATATACGATTCGCCATGCGAACTCTGTTGTTTGTCTGTTTCATGTTGTCGTCCTTTGTTTCTTGGTGTTCTTTTCTTTTTCTTTTTTTGTTTTTCAAATGTATGTTCTTGAATATTTGTAGTAGATTCATGTACTTGAAATATCCTTTTCTTTGTTAATTTCTTTTCTGTTAGGAGTGTTAGGGGAGAGGGTTGTGAGGTTGTTTCATTAAAAATATTAATTTGCCAAAAGGTGATCCCTTTATCGGCGAGGTCGGAGTTTGTAGAGTGTCCCTGCTTATATATTGTTTATTTCAAAAGGAAAAAGATGGCTAATAATGGACACTTGTTTTCATGTAATTATCTCACACTAAACGTGCCAGGGGAATAAGAGCTAGAAGCAAACGAGAAAATATGTTTAATTGGTTTAAGACAAAGTCTATTAAGCAAATATTAACAGACTACGAGGGTAATAGTACAACTATCATCGCCGAGGTGATCTCGGGGCTACTATCATCCAATGAAACACAACTGTACTTTCAACCAATAAAATAAGACGAATAAAATCTTATCTTATCTTATCTTATCTATCTATCTATCTTATCCAATCAGAATCACGTATTCTATACCAGCTGTGCTTCCGAAGTCCGAAGCGCTCTCATGCTGCTCTAGGCCAGTGTTATCCCAATCTGGTACTGTCTGTGTGTTTCTGTACGTCAATCTGTCTTTACCTCTTTCTATCTTTTTTTTGGTTTTCCTCTCCTTTTTCGTTGCACCCCTCATCTCTACAGCCACTTGGCTGCTGCTGACTCCACCATCCCAGCTCTCACCACACTATGTCACTGAAGCCATCCTGACTGAAACCATCGGCCAATGTGTAATAATATGAAATAATAATAATAATAATAATAATAGGGAACATTTATATTTGTTACTCCTTTATTCTGTCCAGTGGCGGATCCATGTAGGCCGGGGGGGGGGGGCGGAAAAAA
>JAVYIG010017937.1:0-23550 GCA_035222895.1 Strongylocentrotus droebachiensis
GGCTTCATGTAGAGGTGTCCAACCATTGTAGTATTTTGCATTCAGGTCTGCCCCTGCCCTGGTCAGGTGCTCCACACAACGGATGTGGTTCCCACACACAGCTATTCATGTAAGCATAGGATTAAAAAGAAAAGGGTACCTATCGAATAAGATCACATTTACTTCACTTGTATTTACAATAAGAAATATTAAGTTATGGTAATAACTGAAATAAAACTGGACAAAAACTACCCAGACTGACAAAGAATCAACATGACTTCATATTACAGAGAAATACCGTACTTAATAGCAGTTTCTCTCAAACGGTAATTCCATAGCTAGAAATGACGACTGGCTTTCATGAAATTTCCTCATCTTCGCCACTTCGTCGTCTCTACCAATTCATCTATCTGGGTGCCTTTGGAAATTATTTGTATTACAACTATCCACAACGCTGAAATATGGCTAGGGTTTAAAAACTATCACTATAAGAACCTGATTATTGAATGGATGAGAGAGAGAGGGGGAGAGAGAGAGGGGGGAGAGAGAGAGGGGGGAAGAGAGGGGGAGAGAGAGGGGGAGAGAGAGGGGGGAGAGAGAGGGGGGAGAGAGAGGAGGGAGAGAGATAGGGGGAGAGAGAGGGGAGAGAGAGAGAGAGAGAGAGAGAGAGAGGAGGGTGGGTGGGGGGGGGGGATTCTCAAAGGAATATATAGGCAGTAAAACAAAGAGACAGATACATTATGATATACAAACACACGCAAAGTACATCACCATAGAGACATGGAAGGATTAGGACAAATTAACTTACAAGAAGATTGTAAAGAGGAAGAAGGTGAAGTTATTTAGGTACCTTGTAAAATAGACGAACCATCTTCATTATTGGATATATTTGGGTCCGCTTCATTCTGCAGAAGTACAGAAACTACGTCATGGTGACCTGCTTTGGCTGCCAGAAACAGTGGTGTCTCTCCTTCAAACGTCCGCTGGTTAAGCTCATCTTTCACATCTACATGCAAAACAAAGAAAGAGCAGTTGAACGCTACTTTATTTCATCACGTCCACCTCATTCCTCTTTTCTTTACTCTCCTGTAAATCTACTTTCCACCAACATGTTGATTGATTTTTACACTAGATCAACCCATTGACCATTGCACATTGGTGAAATATACTTTGAATGGGGTCAATCAAAAGTTAGTATTCAAAGGGTTAGTGGAAATCAGAAAAAATGAGATGGTGGAAATTGTGTACTCTTTCAATGCAATTCTTAATAAAGGTATTGTCAACAGCATAAAGTATATATTTCTTTCTTTTTTTAACACAAGAGCTTTCATAAGATCTGGGGAGTGTTTTACAAAGACTAATATCGAGTTTAAGCCGGACTTAACTATGGCAGGCCGTTCACGCCACTGTTTGCTCTCACCAGTTACTGGCATTGGTCTCTCAAAGGATGTAAACAATTACAAATCATGGTCACAAATAATTCATTATTTAAGAAAAAAATATTATCTAAAGATCATAATGGTGAGAGCAAACAGTGGCATGAATGTCCTTGCCCCTGGTATTGCTATATTCTATATTAAGATTTCCTCACGATTATTGCTTTATTTTTATCATTACTTTCTTAATCTTTTTCTCAGTCAACTTTTCCTCATTAATGAATTCCATACCTTCTTCATCAAAGTGATTAACAAGCAGCTGAAGACACTGTACGTTGCCTGCTGCTGCTGCTTCATGGATAGGTCTCCAGCCTCTATTATCTGGTGCATCCAGAGGTTTGCCTTGTCGAATCAGCCTCAGCAATTCAGGACGACTACCTGCCCTAATGGCCATCGTCACACTGGAGCAGGTGTCCAGGTACGTCTCTGTGAAGTCCATAGTCGAGGATCATTAACACGATGATGTAAGATGATCTTCTGCCCAAGAAAAATATAAGATAAATTATCTTAACCTAGATTTGTAGAGGTCCATCAACATCAGCTAATTTTATTTAAGAGATTTCACAGAGGAAGACCTGCAAGAAAGTGTTTGCAAACCTAATTTTAGGAACTGGTTTGATAAATGGGGGGGGGGGGGGAGGAGGGTAGACAAAATTAATGCCATCTTTTGTACAGAACAAATACAGGTAAAAGCTCACAAAGCCTAGAGTCTAGAGTTGCCAATTTCTTAAAGGGAAATCCAACTCAAATAGACAACTACTCTAAAAGAAATCAGAAAAATCAGAGAATTAAGCAAACTGATGAAAGTTTCTATTAAATATATTAAAGAAAGTTATTAATTTTTGAAAGTTGTAATCACTTTACGAATGGGCACTTCGAATTGGATGAAGCCGTAATGTCAGTGTGATGTAGTGCCAGACTACCATATGTTCCAACATATAAAATGACTTAAATTTAAATTTTCGAAAGTTCATTGCTCAGGAGGGTCTATTATTTTTAGAGGACCTATCATATCATGCTATCTATTTAGTATCTATAATATATTTTGAGCAGTGCCCCAAGGGAGAAGGAACTTGCAAGAGGAACAGAAATTAATTATATTTTTATACACGGCAAATGGGAGAGTTATCCACATCCTATGTCACAATCCACTGAACGAACTACCAATTTGAGATTGGCATAGACTTAGCGATCTTACGTTTCCAACATTCATAACTTCCTTACTATTGGTCCTAACCTTAAGGGCTTAATGATAATGATATCACCAAGCCCTTAAATAGCATCAACTCTATGTCATGGAGGATGAGACAATTTTTGATAGTGATTCTGGAGGATTGTAAATTAGAAAATTGGGTAATCTAAAGATATGTGCTTGGCCCTATTCAAAGCACTGGAGATTTCTTACTCTAACTTCTAGCTTACCCGTCTTTGACTGTCTACGTACCTTACACAATTTATCCCCCCTTTTTTTTTACAGGATTCAGTGAGGATTGTGATCTAAAATGGTCTTCTAATCTATTAAACCTTGGCAGAGAGCAAAACATTTTTTTTAGCTGGTAAAAACTGCACTGTCGCTGGTGTTATTTCTGCTTTTTCATTGTCCTTTTGTGATCATCAAGATTTTTAGTATTATTTAATATCATTCTTAATAGTTCTAATATCATTTATTCATCATCAACATCATATCTATAGTATTAATATTATTTATCATCATTGATTATTTATTCAACATTTCAAAGATAAACACAATGTCAATGAAGCACCCCATGCACTTTTCCAAAAGTTCCATTAAAGAAGAATTTACTGTAAACATACAACTAGATCTATTACAACTCACAAGTACGTGGGTGCCCCGAACGCTTGAAAAACAAAATCAAACAAACATCCTGAATATTCATGAATGGTATAAATATGTAAACATCATAATTCATACATGTAATATCTATCTTATTATCTATAGACCTAGACAGCAATAACCATCTGATTTGGGTCATTTCTTTAATAAAACTGACATTTGTTGTCATTCCCCAATACAGATGGCAACCCAGAGATCTCGTACCGTGAGGGTAGCTATAGCCAACAATGGCAGCTTTTTTTGTCAAAACATTTTCTCCCCGATTTTCTTTATTTAGATCTAATTTTCTGATTTCTAAATCAGATGTAAATTAGGTCGGTATGTCATTTGTCCTAATTACAGTTATCAAAATTTGATAACTTAATATTAAATGTATAATTTACGGACTTACTTATATGAATTATCCAATTTGTATTTCCGAACTGTGAAACGGTGCGTTCATGCATTCGAAATATTACCCGGCGGCCGATATATTTCCGGGTCCACCTACCAAAACATAGCCAAATGGCCATGCAATGAGAGCACTCGTTTCGTGGGAGTTCGTTGGTCAAGCTGGGCCGACTCGTACGTAGCTACGGTAGCTATTGGACGTTCGAAAAGAAAAAATGAATATTCATCAACTAAAACCAAGACGGATAATGTTGACGACGAGACTTTCTCGGATTAATCATTAATTTAGGATCTAAATGAGCAAGCTATCGTAAGTCAAATAAGCTAGATCTATATATATGTTATTTTTAATTTGTGTTGTAATTCCAGCAGTTATGAGGATGTAAAGAGTGAAAATCTCGTTGCATATCTCATTCATCGCGGTCCGGTCGAACCGAACCATTTGTTCCGTACAGTGCCTCACAGAAAGAGGTCCCCAGGCCAGACTTCAGTCTCTATAATCGGAGGTCTAGTGGAGCCAGACGTAGTCTCAGTGGAACAACCGACGATTAGAGAGACTGAAGCTTTCAGTCTACTATAGACCTACCTAGACTAGACCCCATGACCTTATAGAGGTAAGAATTATGTTTAATAAATAGTAAATATCAGAATAGGGTCTAGATCTATACACATTGACATGCATGATCACATTCTGTGAAGGAAGTGAAGACTGAAGCCAGCGAGTCTGGCCAGGCTAATGAAATTCCTATTAATATTATGATAAACAAGATGGGCATGAAAATGCAACAAGTCATACAGTCACTCACTGCACAACCAGGTTCAGCTCATAAAACTACCTCTCAGCTCTCAGCAAGACGACTGCTCAAGTAAAGAAATTAGATGCAGCGAGGCACCTCCAAAAATCCCTTCGCCTTTTTCCCGTTTTTCTCACAACGGCACCTACTAAGAAGAGGACTGAAATTAGAGGTCATATTTAACAACCACTATCTATGGTGTATCATAAGCATACAACAAAAGGCAAACTGGGCGTGTGCATAGTAAAGGAGATTCGAGATGTGCGATGTTTAACCCGATGTTTAGAAATAAAAACAAAAACATATTAATCTGACAAAAGGGAGAGATCTTTAAAGAAACAAGGGGGTGAGAGGACATTTTTTTTTTTTTTTTTTGGGGGGGGGGGGGGGGGGTCCCAAAAAATGTGCAGACATATTTTTTGGGGTCCCGAAATTTGAAATTTTGACCCGTCGTCATTCCGTTCCGTTGGGGGGGGGGGGGTAAGGTCATCATTTTAGGTCATCTTTAAGGATTTTTTTATTTTTTTATTTTTTTAATTAAAAACAAAATAATACAAAAAAAATCAAAAAGGGGGGGGGGGTTTCCGAAAAAACATACACATTAAGAAAACACAAGGGGGGTTTAACCCCAACCCCCCCCCCTGTGTACGCGCCTGAGGTCTAGTATATATTTATGATTAAATGTACCATAAATACAAAGTGTGAAATGATATTATAGAATAAAGAGAGATATATATTAATAATTTGACAGAATGCAAACCAATGAAAGCTGAAAAGTCTATTTATCAATGCACAAAGTCGTACGCCTTATCGTATACAGCACTTTTTTTTTTCATAAACAGCTAGAGAGACATTTAACATTTCTAAAAGTTAAAAAAAATTGGCAATTTCCTGTGAACAAATCAATAGAAAAGGTGTTTTTTAAACCGGATTATACATATTACAAAAATCGGTATACATGGTCAAACTCTTCATTCACTGGTGAAGTTGTTCTTTCCATATAGGGCGGGCCATAGGGCCTACAATGAATATGCCCGAAATATGACAAGATCGGGAAATAAAATATGCTTGCCGTCGCCGTTTCATATAGTTAGCAAAAGGTGAGTAAATGATGTAAATTTCAATGTATGTATATATATATATATATATATATCTCACTAAATAAATGAGTTATATAAATAACTGCCCGTAATGTCGTAGTTTAATGTGATGTGCGATGAAAGATGTACATATTGTTGACTTCTTTGTGCACTACATTCATTTTTCTCAATTGCTTTATTGCCAAGTGTTATGACACTTAACTGAACAAGATGTCATTACTTTTAGGCACTACCGAGTTTAAATATTTCATAATTTTAGTGCAAAACAATTACGTTTGGTATTAAAAATGGCTATTAGTCAAATTTGACTATTGTTGCCAATTTCATCGCATCTCTTTCTGTCTTGGTGAAGAAGAAAAGAAATCCAATATTAATTTTATGTACTGAATCGATGCCTTCATAAGTTAACGGCGGAATATGGGATGCAGAACCGAATCGGTACCCCAAAAAAATAAAATTAAATACCAACATGTGTCGTTCCTGACTCAGCAAACTTTAAATCAAACTTATTGAGTTTTTTCCGATTTGTCTAATTGATCGACAAAAAGTTGTCCAATTTTTTTTTTCCTTTTTCCTTTATTATTATATCTTTAATTACATCACGGTTTCAACGAGACTTTTCGGTCGGCAGATTCAAAGGCTGAAGGTCAAGAGGTTATGTTATTCAGCTCAGAGAAGAGGCAGTTTCAAACGAATTTGTGCTTTTAGTTTAGTCACCGGAAAATATCTGAGTAATCCATCGTATTTTGCCTTTCCATCATGGATGCTGACGATGGTTTCTCCCTTGGCTTATCAGGACGAGGATTAAGAGGTAATATATTCTAGATCTATATGAGGCCATGGAAACAGAAAGAATTGCGACAAGCCGCCCCACGGCCCGGCTCCGAATCGAGTCCGAGCTCCCTGCTCTGACTTATTTAGTTACCGGCAACGGCTCACCGTCCGCTCGCCCCAATAGAGCTGGTGCGGCGGTGCGCCTTAGCCTTTATTGACACCCGGCCCATTTGCATTTGCCTACGTGAAGAGTGATGTAAACAAAATCTCAAATTGGCAGATGTGCATGTACTTTAGGGGGATATTTTAATCTAAAGTAAAGTGCTTTGCCTTTGTTAACCTTACATCTGTCTAGTCTAGATCTATGCTATAACTTACTCCAGGCCAGGGTCAGCTCAGGGAGCTCCAAAGCCAAGGCAAAGCTAGGCAGCGGAGCTCCTGATCTCGATCCTGCATAGGAAAACAATTCAAACAGCGGGTTTGGTTATATTTTTTTGAAATGTAAAGAAGTAGTAATTAAAGTTTTGTCTTACAATGTTTTGCTAGTTGCTACTCTTCTGGGCATCGAGTCAACCACTTGAAATTATAATTTGAAGATGTCATCGATGGGGGAAAAGGACGCTTCCCTGTCCTAAACCAATTCATCCATTTTGTATATCGTCAATTCAACATCGAAGAGAAAGTAGATATACAAGTAAACTTGTTATTCATTATAGCTGTGCTGCTACCGTGCATGCATACTTTGAATTCTCTTCGCTATGTTGAATCAACGATATACAACATGGATGAATTGGTTTAGGACAAGGAATCACTGTTTTTTCCCATTGAACACATTTTCAAATTATAATTTCAAGTGGTTGACTCAATACCCAGAACAGAAGAGTCGAAAAAAATTGTAAGTCAAAATTTTAATTACTACTTCATTACATTCCCAAAAAATATGACCAAACCCGCTGTTTGAATAATTTCCTTAGCTCCCTGGAGTTAATCTGTGTAGTGACGTACTGTCTATAGTAGTTACATGTAAGTACTAGACTGTCATTTTAATGTTAATGACTGCAATGTAATCATGTATTTCTATGTGTGTGACCCGATAGTCTCATGATCGCACAGTCATTAGAATGACATTTTCCACTGATAAAATAGTAGGTTACTGCAAACTCTGAAATATTCTATATAGACTCTATGTATCTGTCTGAATTGCATAGTTTTTTCATCCTAAAAATGAAACGCATTTAAAATGAGGTAACTTATATTATAACTATGATGACCATTATTAATATTTTCAGTGATGAAAAGGCAAATTTAGTTTAAATTTTTCAGTCATCAATTCTGTTCCTCATGTCTCATGAAAGAGAATCTTTCTTGAAATTACAGGAAGAGCTTCTGACTCGATTAATGAGCTGAGGGCAACACTAAGCAGTAGCCCAAGGAGGCGTACTGTGGGCAGCAGTCACCTCCCGACACCTAGACAGTCTTCCTCAAGCCTCTCAAAAAACACATCCAGGAGATCTCTACATAAGAGCATCTCATCACCACGAGATCTAGAGGCAGGAAGTCTTCAAAACACAAGGTAGACTGAATCTGTTCTGTTCTTGGTCCTTGTAATGGGATATTGTTGATCATAAAGAATATAAATGAAATTGATCATACATGTAGTGTGCAATGGATCTACAGGCATACAATACTGTTGGCTTCTGTAACCTAATTTATCACTGATATTTTTACTTTGTATATCTTTGCAATTACATGTAATACAGTAGCTCTATGCTTCAACATCTTCTGCTACGCGTTGCAGTAGTATACAAAACACAAAACTATGCACAAAACTGTGTTTATTATGTGTGACCACTTTCCTCCAGAAATTTCTTGCTCCTACCCAAGTCCATCCTGCAAGAGAATCCTTGGTCCACAACTGATAAGTTCAAGTTAGTGAACATTCCATCGAAAAAGGTCTTATAATAATGAAATGAAGCAAAGTTCTGATTAGATGTTGCGAATGTTGACCCATGACGGTTTTGTGAGATACTGTCATAGTATGTGCTGAAGCAAAGTTCAAGATCTCTTTCTGCTATCAGTGATTAAGAGTTTGTATAATGATAACTTTTTAATGTGGATATTCATTTTAGTCATGACTCATGAATTAATATCTTGTTGTGTAGGTTGAGTGATAACAGGGCATTAGATAACTACAACAATGCTGTAGACAGGCTCAGAACTCTACTTGTAAACCATACTCACCAACCAAGCACATTGCCTGGCAGAGGTCGAAGGTCATCAGATGTTTTCACTCCTCAAAATAGCCAGCATGAGGTGAATATTTTGTTCAGTGTTTAGTATGTACATGCAGTTGAACTTGGCTAACCTCATATATTTCTCTCTCTCTCTCTCTCTCTATCTCTCACCCTCCCTCCCTCCCTCCCTCCCCTCTCTAGTGTAGACTACAAATATTACAAATGTACTGTGAAAAATATTTTACAATAATAATAATTTTAGAGATAGTATAGATATTAATTATTTTACCTGGTAACATTATACTGCAATATGGTTCAATAATAATATTCATATGATAACCAACATGTCATAAAAGCATTTGCAGGCCATGTTCAGAACATATTCATACCTCTAATGTTTTTATGAATGATGTTGAGTGATCATACGAGATTATCTTTGCACTAATTGATTCCTTCTCACAATAGGTTCCCTTTGCCATGGAGGATGCTTACTCCTACAAACAGTCCCCCAGACTTCCCTTAACGAGCAGCGTGTCTAAGGTACACAACGAACCCAACTCACAGCAGCTTCTACAGATTATCAACAGCCAGAGTGCATACATTCAGCAGCTAGAGGGAGAGAATAAATACTGCAGGGTAGGAAGAATACAATTCTCAAATGTTTTTAATATGGTTTTTGCCATTTGTGTACATGTTTGTAATTACTTGAATTGTTCAGTAATTGAAATCTCATCCTTTAAATAAAGTAATTTTGACCTTATATGATATATACTTCTAAATGCTGACATTCAAGCAGTGGAATGTGTTAAATTAATGACAGAACAATACCTGACTTACCTGTAGTTGCATAAGGATGAAAAAAGGTATAACTCAAGCTAAACTTCATCAGATAATCAGCAAACAAAACACCCCAAAACAATTAAAGAAATAGTGAACGATTTAGTTCTGGAAAGTGCTATCATATCCAAAACATGATCAGGTCATACATCTTAACTTGCTCAGAGACAAATTAAACATATTTTAGTAAAAACTCTAGTATGAAGATGTCAGAAATGTTATACCAGGTATCTATTATCTTATTGAAAATATCAAGGGAAATATACATGACACCATGTTGTCCATCTTTTATTTTGTCAATGAAAGTGTAGTAAACTCTTGTTTCCTCTCAATATATATACTATGAAAACCGGGAAATTTCTTCTGATTGAACAAATTTAAATAGAAATCCACTCATACTATAGTTTTGGTATTGCTAGGAGGAGCTCCATGGTCTGAAGGGAAGGACAGAGGCGATTGCAGCAGAGAACATCAAGCTGAATGATGAGATGAAAGACATTCTCATCAAAGCTGCACTGGAAGAAAGTCCATTTAGACAGGTAAAGGTCAGTCTTTATTTTCACTCTCTCAATAAAAACAACATACATGAAATATATGAACAACAGAGCATCATCAATAGAAAACAATACAGAGCAATCAAACAAAAACAAATAATGAGAATGAAGGGGTCAACAAAAAAGAGCAAAAAGCCTTATAGTACTTTGATCCCAAACTAATAATACATGTACATACATAATCATGAAAAACCATCAGACAAACAAATAGAATAGGGAAACAAACATGCAATATATAACCTTTCACAATATGAATTCAACTTAAAATATGGGATTTATAACTGCTTTTAAAAGAATTAAGAAGGGCAGCAAGAGAGAGTGATAGAGAGAAAGGGGAGGGGGTGGCAAACATACAGACTGCTAGACCATCAGGCAGACCAACATACAGACTAGGATGGAGATGTTTGGAGAAAAGGAAGAAATGATAGATGAGTTTAAAACAATAGCTTTTGAAAGTTTTGAATTGTAATGTTAGACTATTCGCAAACAAATAAGTAGGAGTCACTGGTTTGCCCACAGTAGTGCAACCAAATGTCTCGGTTAGTATAGAACTCTGTAGTGTAAGCGATTATTTTGTTTCTTCTTCATACACTCTTGAGTCTTACTCTATCTTCCAACTCCTCTGTAATGTTTTAATCTAGGATGAGCAGTCAACTCAAGGTAACCTAGAAAGACAGGACAACCAGAGACAACATCAGCAAGCTCCAGATAGACTCATGTTTGCCCGGTGGAGTGAGGATCTTGTAAGTCATATCAAAATCACTTTAATGAAAGTGAAGTATTCTTCAGTAGTTGAATGGTCTATAAGTATCTTCTAACATGTCAGAAAATATCATCAGTTAGAAATGTATTTGTTGTTAATGGATGCGTGATCACGTGGTGTCGTTTGACCAATGAGGTTGCCTATTTTCTTGAACCCATTCTATAGTATTTCTTGTATTGGTTGTGTGTTGATTTAAACGTTTGTTTTTGTCGAAATGGCAACAATGGTGATTACATTGTGTGTAACTAGTGGTGTTTAAAATATTCTTGATGTATAATATGGAAACATTATTAACGTTCTATATTTTTTCACTAAATGACATTGTTTTGGGGGGTTTTTCTACAGGAGAAACTGAAGAAAATGCATGGTATTCGTGTGAAGAGATTGGAAGACCAGTTAGCTTCAACAAAGTAAGTTGTAACGCAATACATGTATCGAAGCAACAAATGTGATGTGTGGTCAGTTAGTCATAAGAGTTTGTGTTCTGATTATTGAGTAATCAGTCTGTTGAGGGAAATGTCATCCAATGTCATGATTGCTTTGTGAACTGTCTGCCATCTTGGTATATGATTTCTGTTTTTGTTGTGGGTAGGCCTGCATGTCTTTTGCTCCTCATGCAATGATGAAATCCAAAGCACAAACCTGACATGCATGTATTAATCTATGCTTGCATGTTAGTATGTTTATTCCTTGTCAATGACACAATGCAAGGCCACTTGCTAGTGTACTATAGAAAATAGAAAAGTCTGATTCTTCCTGTTTAATTTTGAACCTTAAATTAATGCCATTATGAAGGGATTTCACTCATCATTACTTCCTTCTATACTCTGAGTGCTCTAAACCTACAAGAGCAATCATCACAACACATTGCACACAACAATTAAACAGCTAAATTATACATACCCGTTTCACGTTGATTTTTGAATTTTGTAAAAAAATTGATTTGTCCTGATGAATGTCTCTTGAGTCCATTTTTCATTCTTGAGTCATAAAAAGTATATTTACATTTTAGTAGCTTCAATTAATTCCATGCATTTACCATAATAAATCATATCTTATGGGGAAAAACATACCGGTATATGCTTAATGTGTTGCTCTTCTTTTGCACTGTAGATCTGAGTTGGTAAACTATGAAAAACAGTGCAATGAGCTGAAAGTGAGGCTTCGGATGGCTGATTCTGTGAACTTACTCTCAAGGAAAGATGGTCACATCAAGGATGGTCTCTGTGTACGCTGTGCTCAAGAAGAGGCTGTGATGACAAACCCCAGTCAACCCATGAACACCACTACCATTCATAGGATAACACAGTATGTAATATCTTTCTCTCTGTTTTCCTGTTCTCTTGCATCTCACAAACTCTAAATAAGTATGTAAATGGCATGCTATTTCTTTTTCCTTACATAAATATATATATTTGTTTATTTTATTTCTTTTTCTGGGAGGTGGGGGGGGGGGGTTGCATATTTTTATTATAATAATAATAATAATAAAAACGTTACTTATAAAGCGCTTACCACCGAAGTCTCTAAGCGCTATACACACAAAATAGACTGATATACAATTACATCTTATACAAAACTAAAAATGCAAATAAACATACAAATTACAATACATATGGAATACACATCAAAGGGAACAGAGTTAATCAATCATCAAACGCAATTTTGAATAAATGTGTCTTGAGACTGGTTTTGAATAGGTTAACGGTTTGACAGTTTTTTACATTTAAAGGTAATCTGTTCCAAAGTTCGGCAGAAGCTTTGCGAAAGGAACGATTACCATAAGAGAGAGTTGACACAGAAGTAGATACAAGGTTTAATTGTGAAGATGACCGTAAATTGCGTGAGGGTTTGTATTCCTCGATTAATTCTTGCAGATAAATTGGTGCCAATTCATGAATGCATTTATAAGTTAAAACTAAAATTTTGTACATAATGCGGTACGTCACCGGCAACCAATGCAATTCGCGAAGTACTGGGGTGATGTGTTCACAAGAACGCGTGCGTGTTACAAGCCTGGCAGCAGAGTTTTGGATTCTCTGGAGTTTTGCAATGTGCGACTCCGGAAGGCCATAAAGAAGGCTGTTACATTGATCAAGACGGCATGTAATAAATGCATGTATAAGCGTTTCAGTAGATTTTTTATCAAGAAAATTTCTAATACGACCTATCTTGTACAAGGCATATGAAGCTGAGCGACAAATATTTTTTATATAATCATCCATCCTAAGATCATTTTCAAAGATGACACCAAGGTTACGTGCACTTTTGACAGGTTGTATCGGAACATTAGCAATTTCGACAGATGGTAAATGGGAGGACTTTCTGAATCGAGATGTTACATGTATAACCTCAGTTTTATCCTCATTTAACTTCAAATCATTAGCAGTGGACCAAGCTTTGATATCATTTATACATCTTTCAAGTTTAGTAATAACAGAATGGTCGGAATCACGTTTCAAAACAACATAAACTTGGGTGTCATCTGCATATATCATTCGGCCTAAACCATGCGCTTCAATAATATCTTCAAGTGGTGCAGTGTACAGAGTAAATGATAAAGGGCCGATGACGGATCCCTGAGGAACACCTTCAAGTGGAACATGAGGTTTGGATAATGAGTCATTAATGACAATAGATTGTGAACGATTCATAAAGTAGGTTTTAAACCAATTCAAGGCAGTACCTGATACACCATATCTATTACGTAAGCGATCAAGAAAAACATCATGACTGATAGTATCGAAAGCCGCAGAATAGTCTAAAAGTATTAAAACAGCTTCATCACCTTGGTCCACAGCTAACAACAAATCATTATATACACGTAAAAGAGCAGTTTCAACGCTATGAGAAGATCTATAAGCAGATTGCATTTTACTACACAGATTGTTTGATGATAGATAGCCCTGAATTTGAGAAGCACAAGCACGTTCAATTGTTTTAGCAAGAAACTTAAGGTTGGCAACAGGCCGATAGTTTTTCAAAATTTCACAATCCAAATTTGGTTTCTTCAAAAGAGGAGTGATTTGTGCCGATTTCAAAACATCAGGAAATTGACCACTTTGAATAGACATGTTTATAATTTTGGTAATGACTGGTAAAAGCTCATCTAAACAGTTCTTAAGCAGCCATGTCGGCATTGGATCGAGACTACATGAAGTTGATGGAGATTTCATCATTATAACTCTGACAGTATTTTCTGATACTGGTGAAAATTCAGGAAATGAAGAATTGCAGGAATCAAGCATGGATATGGAAACATCCGTTTTTGATGAATCCTTAAGAACATTTTTGATACTCCTAATTTTGTCTGTAAAAAAGTCAGAAAAACGTTCAGCAAGTGAAAGATCAGAATCGCCAGAAGGTAACACCTTGGGTACTTTTGGTGTGCACAATTTGTTGACTTTTTGAAATAGCTGCTTTGAATTACAACCTTCAAATTGTTTTGAATGATGGTTTTGTTTGGATTGTTTGATCATGCGATTATATTCATAACATCGGTTTTTGAAAATTTGTCTGTCAACTTCTAATTTAGAAGCAACCCAACGTCGCTCAAGGCGTCGTAAGATCCGTTTCATTTCATGTAATTTTTCATTGAACCAAGGTGCGTTAGGACGACACCTGATTGTGCGAGTTATTAAAGGTGCGTGCTTGTCTTTAAGGTCATTTAGAACAGAGTCATATTGACAAACCAAGTTGTCCAATTCAGATGCGGGAGATTTATACAGAGGTGAATTTAATATATCAGAGCGAAAGACATTAATATCAATATCGCAAAATTTACGGAAAGAGATTTTGATTTTTGCTGGTTTTGGTCGCGCAATATTCAAATTACATATCACAGCAGAATGATCAGACGGCAAATAACTGGTAGTATTTAAATTTGAGACAAAGTTATCAGTATTTCGAGTTAGGATGAGATCAAGAGTGTGTCCATCTTTGTGGGTGGGTCCAGTTACATATTGAGTAAGTCCAGCGGAGGTTATGAGATCTGTAAAAATGGTAGCCTCTCTATCAGTCGAGTCATCTACATGAAAGTTGAAGTCTCCGGCGATGAGAAGTAAACCAGGAATAGACGCAATATCCTCCAAGAAGGTGCCGAACTCACGAAAGAAAATCGGTGCCAGATGCTGCTTATCTTTTGTTGTTTGAGGCCGATAAAGAATGATGAGGCGAAGAGGTTTTTGGGAGTTAGATGATACAGCTACATCGATATATTCAAAAGAATTGAATGATTGAAGTTCGGTTTTGTGAATTTTGAAGGTAGAACGAAGAAGCACACATACACCACCACCTTCCCTTCCAATACGTGGGACGTGATGTATGTCATAATTTGGGAGAGTTGAAGTAAGATCGGCAATGGGTGGGTCATCACGATAATTACCCGTCAACCAGGTCTCTGTGACACATAAAATGTCAAGGTCATGAGTTAAAACAAGTTCTGATAAAATTGGAATTTTATTCTTAATTGATCTTGCATTCCATAATGCAAAGTTAACTGTGGGTGAAGTTGGGATGCGAACGGGAGATTGGATGCGACAGGGAGATTGGGTATTTGTTTAAGTCTTCGACGTCCACCTTTTTTTCCCCTGTGACTGCGTCTACGTTTGGACTGTTTCTGAAATGTTCCAATTCCCAGAGATTCGATGTGATCCATAACAAAAGGCTGCAAGGCATATTGTGAACAAATAGCCTGTGGGGTACATTTTAATTTTAAAAGTTCATCACGGTGATAGGAAATAGGAGTTAAGTAGGTTGATCGATGCTCATTTTCAGTCTGGGGACCAGGATTAGGATTGATATCACCAGATATCAATAATTGCAGTTGGAAAGTTGATGATGTGTTAGAATAATAGGGAACACGTTGAGACAAATATTTCTGATGATGAAGTTGTTTTCCAAATGATTCACTCGTTTTTACATAAATTAAAGTGGTAGTCTCAACATTAGATGAATCACCACAGGGAACACCTCCACACAGAAAAAAGAGGAGGAATAGAAAGATAAGTGGTTCCATTGTTCTAGTAGCAGAATGTGCAACTCCCTTGTGAATTTGGACATAAAAGTTCAATAGGTCAAGCTTTTGGTTTATTATATTTCTGATGAGCATATTTCCGGGCAACTTTGTTGATAATTTTGATATAAGAGAAGAAGAAGCTAATTAAATTTCAGGCATCTGGTTACAAGATTTTATCAATGATTGAAATTTGAAAAGATTTATCTACAGTTATTGTAATTTCAAAATATATTCATGAATACTTTTTTATTGATTTTCTTGAATCTCAACTTTATAACGATTCTATTACCATTTCTAATGCCTTCAGAGAAAGGGATGATCTGGTGAGTCGACTTACAGCTAACCAGGCAGTCAAAGAAGAAGCAGAAATGAGAGAAGCTGAAGCTTATGACCAGGTACAGCAAAGTATTCAACTAGTGGAACAAGCTCAGCTAGAGAGAACAGAGGTAAGTAGGCAAGGATGTATTGATAGCAAGAGGGAGAGAGAATAGGGATGTGAGTTAGGGGTGATGGGGAAAACAGAATTAAAAGTATAGGCTTACATTGGAATAGAACAATGTTTTATAAGGATGGTGAAGAAATGTGGATTGTTTAATAAACAAAATATTGAATGTAGAGCAAGTGATATAAGGAGGTAGAGAAATGAAATGTGTGCAATAATCTGGAAGTGAAGGTTGGCACTAATTTGAAGACCTTTTTAGAAGAAGTCAGGAGAGTTCTTTTCATTCAAATTTGAGGAAGCCCGACTACAATGACTTGCAACTTCTCTAGGAAAATGAAATACAACTGGAATTTTTCATGCAGTTCTCACAGATGAGAACATAATGAACACATTTTGTGGATATTGAGATTATGACTGAGATTTCTCTCATGTTTCTATTTCAGGCCTTGGTACAGACAGAGCAAGCTAAAGAAGATATCGTCAGACTTCAAAGCAGAATGGCCGACATGGTTACAGAGCAACAAGAGAAGCTACAGCTTGAACGAGAGGCAACTAGGAGGGAGAGTCAGGAAGATATTGCACGACTCAATCACAGGGTGAGTTCTCTTTTCTTTAGTAATTCTAGATTTAGTGTCCACTCAGTTTCAATTGAAATCTCAATGTGGAATTATTCTTTCAAGGAATTAATCCTCCTACGCCAGTACAATTTTCTTGCATAAGAAGTTTCTAAAATCTTTTAAAGCCTGTCTGTACTAGTTTGGCCAGGAGGGATTAGACCACCCAGCTTGGCCACTGACAGGTGGTTATCTCATCAACTCAGCTCTCAATTAACATAAGAAAAAGAGGATCATGGGGGACCACTGCTTAGGCATTGTTTTCTATATAGAGAGAGCAATTAGCTACAAGAAGTGCAGTGGGGCTTTAATGTTAGAACATGAAATTCAGAAATACTTGATGATGCTTTGATCTTACTTCTGAAGAAAGCCCACCACACAATCGGACTAGGATCAAATTTGGAAATATATTCCAGTATCTCATACATGAAATAAAAGGTCAAGAAAATCATTCTAATGGAAGTGTCCAAAAGGCTTGAATTGTTCTGTATGATAAAAACTGACCATTGTTCATTATGGTCTTTCCCTTCTCAGGTTGGTAAGCTGTCTGAAGAATTGGCCGCGATGACTCATCAGCTAGAGAGAGTGACCAGAGAGAAAGTAGATGTTACATCTGAGTTAGACCAAGCTAAGATGCAGATCATGCAACATGAGGTCCAAATCACAAAGGTATAGTAATCAGTTCTTTTTATTACCTAACCTGCTTATATCACACTTATAGATTTGATTCTATCAGGAAAAATGGAACCGTTGATGATGTGGACATTGATCCAAAAGTATTCTGGTATTTCAAACAGTTAGTTGCAATCATGCCTTATTAAGAGCGCATGTTCATACCTCTAATTATATTGATTTTTCTGACGACTAAAAAACAAACAGTATTATGGTAAAATCTTGTAGAATTAACAGGATATATGATTTCTTATTGCATTGCTTTGGAGATTCTAATGTTTGAAGGAAGTAATTCAATTTACCAAGGAATAATTGAAATAAAACACCATATTCACTATAGACAATGTTCCATCATGCCAACATGAACTTGGGATACCTCTTTGAACCCACCAGGTATCAGAGGACACAAAAGTATCAACTACTACAGCTAAGGTTCAGAGAGATGAAGCCATGAGACAACTAGAGAGACTTAGGGCATCTATGGAGTCGGAACTTAGAAGTGCACAACAGGTTTGTCTTGAACTACAATTTCTTGGGAGTTAAAGTAGGGAATGATTTATTGTTTTTCTCTGGTATAAGATTTTTATCTGTAACAGATAAAGTCTTTATGTGCATCTACAAATAATAAAATGAATTTTCAACCAGTTGGTTACAACTTGATTCTAGTATAACACATATATTTCATAACTTCCAGTCTGATTAATCTCTGGTTTAGTATTGAACGAGTTAATCACAAACATCTGATTCAAGCGTTAATATTGCCTTATCATAAAAGTGTGTGAAACAATACTTCAAAGAAAAACTCAAAATTCTCTACACAAATAGCAAAACCTATCATTACATTAGTAAAGGAAATTATTCTACTTTAAGCATAGGTCTCAAATGACATGACAAGCGATATTATGATATACCTTTAGCAAAAATCTCTTTTTTGCAAGCTGTTGCATTTAAAAAGATTTTTTTTAAAACAAAGTGACTGTTTAAAACTGTTGTCTTTATCACAGGAGAAATCTCGAGTGAAGAATGAGTTATTCGATGTAAGGCGGAGACTCCAGCAGGCTGAGAAGGATGCCTCTACATCACGGGAGGAGTGCATCCGTTTGGTAGAGAAACTCCATGCAGCTGAGAGAGAGGTAAGTGCTTTTATGCACTCAATTATCTAAATAATTTTGATCCACACTTTCCTTTTTCTTCTTATTATAAAAGAAATATATATATATCTTAAAAATTCCTTGCATATCGAGCATCTGATATTGATTGTTGAGTGATATATCACACATCACTTATACAGAGTGATGAAAACAGTGAATATATAGAATTTACGAAATAGAAACATTATTTGAAAGTTATGGGAAAGATAGCACTTCATCAGTTTATTTTTAGAAACAGTTGTATCTTTGGTTTTCTGGTTAAGTTTGCAACTGGGATAGTTGGCCTTTTAATTTTCACCTTAACATGAGTGTTTGATAAAATATTAAAAAATATCCTTAACCCTTTTCTGAATTTCTTAAAATCCACCATTGTAGTGTTTTAAAATATGTGTGAATTTACATTTTCATTTTTGTTGTTTCTGTTAGGCAAGCATCTTGCGTTTGTCCCATGAGAGTGTTGATAAGGGTAACAAAGATGCTCTGAGGATGGTGCGTCACCGAGCAGAGAAGAAGGAGCAAGACCTCAAACAAACTATTCATGACATAGATGCAAAACACAGTGAGTTTGAGAATTTTTGAATTGTTAAACATCTTGAAACATGATACAGAAAACTTTCATCAGTTTGGGATAATGATAACAAGTAGTTTTTAAGCTTCTACCAACCTTAAATTTATTATCACTTAGCTTGAGAAAGTCCACAGGAGTGGACGAAAGCTTGCATAACAAATTTAAGGTTGGTAGAAGCTTAAAAACTACTTGGTTATGTTGAAACATGTTTTTACTGTTTAGGTGTGTAGCATTAGTTTGGTGAAATAATTTTTTAGTTTTAGCTTTTTCTCATCCTTCTCCCTCACCTCCTCCTCTTCATCTTCCTCCTTCTCTTTCTATTTCTCCTTGTCCTTCTCCATCTCCTTCTTTCCTTCCTTCTTCTTCTTCTCATCCTGTTCTTGTTATCCCCACTCTTCTATACCTCCTTGCTTCTCCTTTTCCTTTTTCTTCCACCTCATTCTAACCTTGGTGTCTTATTTGATCTAGATGCTGCTTGTAAGTATCGGCTTGCATGGTGATGTAGATATACAGTAGGCTTGTGGGTGCACCACGTGAGAGAGAGGGAGGATTGAGGAGTCCTGAATTATTTGATCTATATATATAATTTTGTTTTTGTTTTGTTAATCAGGTCTAGCTGTGAATGAACTGGAGAACATGTTATCAGACCAACAAGCTTTGATCACTAAACTGAGGGAAGAAGGTAGAGTCCTCACTGACAGGTTAGAGAGTGGCACAAACAAGTACAGGTAAGTCATCATTATCATGAAAATATGTAATTCACTGTGAAATAAATGTAAATTGAACTAACATCAGATAAACATGTATTTCGTTATTGGTGAATGATTATATTTTAAATCTTGATTTAGTAATGCATTATCTGTATATTAATGCTTAAGATACAGGTACTTCCATTTCAATGTTTGAAATTGCATTGTACTATCACTTATGTTAAACTAGTGATGTTACAATAAATATGTAGGATAAACCTATAGTGTAATAAAAAAAATGTTCTTCTCTATTTTTTTCAATTTCCATTTTAGGTCCGAGCTTCGCCAACTGAGGCAGGTAAATGGTGAGCTTGTGGCTCGGTCAGAGCGTCTGTCCCAGCAGCACAATGATATGGAGATACAGTGTGTCGAGCATGGGAAGCTGCATCACAGGATGAAGACCAGACTGCAACAGATGGAAGAACAGAATAACAAGAATGCTAAACAGGTTAGAACTGGATAGATTTGTGGCATAGTTTTTCAATCTGCTATGCTACCACTGTCCCCGTCTCTTCTCTTGTAGACATGTGCATTTGGACAAGTTTAAGGTATTATGTGTTTCATACTTTACCTAGTATTCTGGATGATTTATAACTCCTTATCAGTTTGCTCTGTGACTTATGCAGATCAGGCTGAACTGTCTTTTACATTTATAGCAGTTTGTTTGTTTAGTAATCCACCCCTTTTAAATGTACCCTATCATATTCTCCCTTTTCTTAGGTCATATTTCTTTAAAAACATCCCAGTGAAAGACCGATTGGACTGTTCCATAATAATTTGCAAGATTTCAATTCAAGATTTCATTTCAAGTGGACAACACAATCATATAAACCATGAATTGAATTGAGCCAAGTTTGCAATTATTATTGTACCCACTCGTCATGTATGCCTTGATATCATGTTCCAGTAATTAAAGATTGTTAGGAAACTTGTGTATAAAGGGCTGCTGTTTTTTTGATATCGTCTTTCTGGGTTCACAAATGAAGGTTGAGAACCAAAGATGTATTAAGTTCTCCTGCTCCCTTATATACTGCGCTATGATCCTATGAATCTGTTCATAATTTGTGTATATGGTTGTTTCACTTCCATTCTAGATCTTTGAGCTTCTTCAGAAGCAGACCAGTCTGATGCAGGAAAGACAGGTCCTTAGCAAGGAGGTAGAGTTCTTACGAAGCCATGGGACTACTACGCAACCTCTAGACCTGAACCGAAGCGAGACCAACTGGCTGAACAGTGATGTAGATAAACTCAAGGGATTAGGTGGATATACCAAAGAGGCAATGGTACCAAGTCATGATCAAGATAGATAACATAGATCATATCACTGTTCTGTAAGTATTGATGGAATATGACAGCTCCTTTTTACCCCTTTTTTGATAATCAAGAACTACCAAGAGTTCTTTTAATGACCTGATACAGCAACATTATGCAGTACTACTATAATTACCAAGAAGCATACATATGACTAGGGTTAATATTCTACATGAAAAAAATTATGCAAGAAACAGTCTCAGTATTATTTTTAGACATGGTAAATTTACACTAATTATTCTTCACTTCAATTGCCCATGTTTTGCATGATTTTACATTTGGTGAGGGATAGAACAGGGATATATGCTGTGTAGACATTGAGCTCAAGGAGAAGCTAAATCAACAGTATTTCTAACTTGCTGGATGTTTATGATAAGAAACTAAAAATAATTGGAGTCCCCTGGTTGTTTTGAAATTGGAAAGATGAAATAGTCATTCATATTTAAGTAATGGGTTGACCAATGTGCAGCCTGGCAATGTGATGTGTGCTGTTGTATATTACAAACTACTATTAATATTGTTTTGTAAATGCATTCACACAATGAAGAGACAGCTTAAATTGTGATGCTGTGCACAGTAATGGCAAGCTTATTTGGGTTGGGTAATGACAAAGTCACCACTTTATTAAAATTTTTGCAATTATTAGTAACCCCTGGTGACAATGATATAATGCGAACATATATAGCAGAAGAAAAGAAAAGACCTCTTTAAATTTCTTGCATACACACTGTACGTTTATTTAAGAGCGCTAAAGTCATTTGGGGCCAGTCACCACGAAATGAGTCCAGTGTCGCATTAGGCTCAATCGTAGTAATAGCGATGTATAGTGTGTATGTACTGAAAATTGACCCACCTACCACATTTAAGATTTTTCCAAAATCGACTTATTAATGTCTTGTAGTTTATGTCCCCGGAGCTTAGGTCACGAAAATATCTCCTTCTAACATTTTTTGGCAAATAATATAGGCTATGTTACGCATCATTAACTTTACACCTAATTATCTCAAAACTGGGTAATCCCATTGTTTATAAAGTCCAATTAGGTTTTTTTTTCATATTTCTGGATATAATTTATCAATTTTAATGTGTGACCCCTTAATTTAAAGCTTACTTAATGTAGATTCATATAATACTTAAAAACAGGAATAAAAATTTTGACCAACTGGACTCATTTCGTGGTGACAGGCCCCATTTGATGATAGAGAAAATGTGATTTAGGAACCTTTTACCAGATTTGTAAATTACAGAAGTCTTGCAGTGTGATTTTTCGACTATGAATAGTTATAATAAAGTCGATGGTGTGATCTGCCTAACATCAATTGCTTGAGTCAAACTGCAATCCAAGGATGCTATTTATATTTGATGAGGTTTTTTAGAAGCTGTTGAAGTACAGTGTATTTATATTTAAAACATCCCTTTTATCACGATCTAATGAAGATTTCTGTAAATTATTGGTGCTCTTTTTTTTTAGAAACAAGTTCTTGGAAGTAGTTTGTGTCTATTTTTATATATTTACCAGTACTGCAGTGGGTTGTTGACTTGTTGTTCATAAAACTATTTTACTTCATTTTCAAGTTCATACCATATCACACTGTACCACATACACTGACATTGGTATATGCAACTTAGAACAGCGATAAATATTATTCTTGCATAATCTAAAGCAATAAACTCTTTAACCGTCCATTTTAATAAGTAGCTGTATCCAAGTTCTCATGGTGCTAATGTCTTAAATTATGCAGCAAATAAGTGATTCTAAATAGCTGCTACCTGTGTGTGAAGTGTGAACTTTCCTTTTGTAATCATCCTCTTTTTAACATTCCTATTGTGAGTATTTTATATTGTAAACCATTGCCCACAGGAACCAGGTGTTCCCTGTATTAAACCCATGTAGCAGTCAACAGGTTTCAGTAGAGATGTTCATTTATGTGTAAGGTAAAAGAGTTTGAAGGGGAAGAAGAGAAATTTATAAAGAGGTGCCGTGTTCTACTATTTCTTACATCAGTACATGTATCTCTATGTGATAGTACTTATTTCCTGTATATGCAGTATTGTAATTGTCTATACAAATGATTCCAATATTTTTTTAATTGAGGACTATAATGTGTATATTGTTTGACTCTGAGAAAACTCTATATTTTGTTATTTATTTTGTTGTGTGTTTCTGTGTTGTTATTGTGTTACTGATTTATTTATTTTGTAATTTTTTTATATCAGTTGTAATGATTATGTAAACAAGTTAAATAGTTGTAGAACTCAGATGTGCTCAGTTCTGTAGGAAAATTTGGTTTCAGACTTTCAGGTCATCAT
>JAVYIG010017938.1:0-23549 GCA_035222895.1 Strongylocentrotus droebachiensis
AAACCAGGGTTACCTAACTTGTGTGAGCGTTGCGCATGAAAGAGCTTGGTTACAATATGTTTGAAACAATCATTGATAATTGTTTTACCTGACTGCTAAGAAAGCATGTATGCTTGTATGTAAGTAAGCAACCAGGGGACAGACGGCTTTAAATCCTCTCCGAGGGAATTGATAATGAGGATTTAATGCCTTACCAAAGGGTGTGAGCACATTGACTTGGTTTTGAACCCGGACCCCTCGGTTACTTGACTACTGCTCTACCACTTGATTATTGATCATTTTTAATGAATAATAATGATTGATAATTTGTAATCAATGTTTGATAATTATAACTAATTTTGAATAATCAATTGATAATTCATGATTAACAATTGATTAATAATTAATAATTGGTGATCAATACATAGTTAATAACGAATGATTAAAAGTTGAATAAGTGGCAGGTAATAGACAATAATCACTCATTAATAGTTCAAGATTTCTATGTGTAACTTATGATAAATAATATATTTGTTATCTTCTTGCAGTCTGTCGTCGATTACAGTGCCAGAGTTCTTGGTTATCCAGAGCAGTTTGTGACCTATGCTACAAACGAGGTAAGTCTCTTTTGCATAGTTCAAACAGTCAGAAACATGTGAAGAAATCAATGAGACGGGGTTGAATAAGTCAACCTTGGGGGGAAAAAAATGAATATCTTGAAGAAATACAACGTATAATTTAGCCAACCTTGATTTTCAAGTCACCTTGCATAACTGAATCGATGGGATCTAGAAGTTTTTTAATTGTTAGAGTGTTCTTGATTCTTCACCTGAAAATTTACCTTCTGTCGTTGCTTGCTTTAGTCGGCATCTGTGAGAGTAGAATCTGCCGAATTGGCAACGGAGAGTCTTTCTTCTTCTTCTTCTTTTTCTTCTTCATCTCCTTCATCATTGTCTTCTTTTTCTTCGTCTTCTTCTTCTTCATTTTCTTCTTCTTTTTCCCCTCCTCTTCCTCTTCCTCCGCCTTTCTCCTTCTCTTTCTCCTCTTTCTCTTCCTTCTCTTTCTCCTCTTTCTCTTCCTTCTCTTTCTCCTCCTCCTCTTCCTCTTCTATAATAATAAAAAAAAAAACATTTTGAACATACTGAGATCTGATGGTTTCATTTCCAAACAAATGTTCCTTCATCGATATTGGTATATGAATAAACAAATAATAATCTTGCATTATAACTTTTTGTAGCTGGAAACCACGATTGGAGGTTGCCGTCCGGTTTACAACTTGTGGAATCAAGCAGTCAACACTCTCTGCATTGGAATACTTCGCTCATTCGTAAGTTTCAGCTTTTTTTCACATTTAAAGATGTAGTTTAATGGATAACTAGAAGGTTTCACTATGAGCTGTGGTTCTTTGGGGATGGAGATACATGTAGGAATTAACATAAAAGTGGAATTAAGAAAATTTGTCTGTTTTCCCATAAGGGATTTAGCAACATCATACTTTGAGATTTCACATTTTTAGATATCTTTATTTGAATGTTTGTTCATCTTCTGATTTTAATATCTATTTAATTGTTGAATTCTTCTCAACTCAGAATCGTCTATAGTTCACCTTTATGATTATTTTTGAAATAGTGTTATTTGTTTTCAATATTAATTTAATTTGTTGAAATCTTCTCTTCCCAAAATTTGTTTTTTAAACGGTGTTCATTGTTTTCGGGTTACATAGATCAAAGGTCATAGAGGTAAATGTCTGAAATTACAGGCATTAGCGTTGTTATCGCTATATCTCAAAAACTACTTGAGGTATCAACTTCAAACTTGGTGACAATATGAATCACCATAGGAAGATGATCTTCTTTGGTTTTGGGGTACGTAGGTCAAAGGTCAAATATCATAGACTTATGGTTATAGGCTTTTGTTTTCATCATGATATTTCAAGAATAATTCCATCCATCTTCTTAACTGAATTTACATGTGGGCCAAGGCATATAGAGACGCAGTCGCATTTTTGTCTTATTTACATGTATTTTTGTGTTTAATTCTTCTCTTTTTAGAATGGTCTGTGGTTCACTCTGGGCTGGTGTATCGTCTTCTTCATGCCTGCGCTTATCTTTGGTGTCAAGCTGGCCAAGTACTTCAGAACCATGGATACTACTGATGGCTACAGCGAGTGAGTAGTAGTAGTAATAATAATAACAATAATGACGATAGGGGATGATGATTATAATAGTAATAGTAGTGGTAGTAGTAATAATAGCAATGGTAGAAGTAATAGTAGTAGTAGTAATAACAATAATTGTATTAATAATATTAATAATGAATGATGGTAATGATAATATTAATTATAATAGAAATAATGATAGTGAGAATGATCTTAATTAAATCTATGTACACTATATTTTACTCTTGAAGTCACTTGAATATTTTTTTGTGATACATACTCATTTTAGTAAAACCTAATTTATTGTCAGACTATAGTAATTAACAGTACTTAAATCTGACAATAATAATGATGATAATAATAAAAACATACCGGTAGGTTAGAAAACAGTAAGTAGAATAAGTAGTAGTAGTAATAGTAGAAGTAGTGGTGTTTGTAGTGGTAGTGGTGTTAGTAGTAGAAGTAGTAGTAGTAGTAGTATAAACAATATCAAAAACAGTATATTTTGACAAATAGTCAGAATAATCTATTTTGACACAAACTGTCTTATTTTTCATTCATTCTATTTTTCTTTAAAGAATCATATAATAACAGCAATTGTCTTTTTCTTTGAGTGTAATAAGTACTACATCCTCTCTGCCTGACTTTAAGGCACAACTTTTCTAGTCGACTATTCACAGTAATAACCAGAGGAGGCAGTTGGGTAGAATACAAGCTACATGTATATAACAGACAAGACAACCAAACCTGGATATTATCCCCTGAGAATAAAACAAAGACGAAAATGAAATGTTTGTGTATGAAAATTGGTATTTTCCATCATCCATACTTGAAATCAATCATGGTTTTAAAAAAGAAATTGCACCTGTCAAGATGAAGATATTCTTATGGTGTTGGTTGCAACTACATGTACAGTAATGAGTAATCTTTTCTTTCTTTCTTTTCTTTTCCTCTTGAAACAGTAATGATGACTTTGAGATGCAAGGGTGAGTAAATATTCAAGTTTTCTCTTTAGTATTCAGTTAATATTATCTTGAATTAATAAGCATCTTTTTCAAATGATTCCATATGGCTATACACAAAGTGAAAGTCAAATTTGTGTTACAAAGTTGAAAACCGTTGGTTTTCGCTCTTCAGTGCGTTCTGTGACAGATACGGAACGTATTGATACATATATGTTCTGTAATAAATTCTTCTGTGCATGTGTATACGCCCACTGTTTTATTCGTAAATCGATAAAAACCTCATGCAAACAATACTTTCAATTGTAGATAGCTTTTATAGATATTTAACTAGCCCCCTAGAGAACATAATCTGTATTATGTGCAGTATTTTGTTTTTAATATGACAATGTATCTTTTAAAACATTTTCCCTTTGTTTTTCTTTTTTAAATTTACAGGCAGCAGCACTATGGGTAAGTTCACGAACATAATTTACACTTTACACTGATTGCTGAAGATAAATAAGATTTAGATAAAAAGATCAACTCTTGTAATTTTAGTTGTAAGCTTATGAAATAACATCAAATCATGTTCAACCAAGTAGCCCTTGTATGATGACCAATATGATGCATAGTGTAAACAGGTACAGAGTGATCAACAACAACAATTCTGTACAAAATAGTTGAATAATAAAATGATGTTCATTTAGCTTGATAGTGGAAAGCAGATGAAACAAAAGAAAACAATTAATTGATGATTGGTAAACATTTGAAGTGGAGTTCGGGCCTATTTGCTTGAAGCGAAGCTCTATATTTGGAATAGTAATATCTGAGAAATCAAACACAGTTTGCTCGTATTGAATTTCAAAGTTCCCACTCCTCTCTCCAACCCTACAGCAACAAAGTGGCCCCTACAACCGGGTACGCTGCGTAAGTCATTACTCTCAGTGTTTCGTGTGCCCTATCCTATCCCGCATGTATAGTCTAAACCCATGGATTGCGTTATTAACAGTGCACGTGTGGCTTTTGCAACCTGGCTTGTGATGCTGCACCTGCGTACCCTGTGTTAATCTAACAGTTTATTTTGATTTAGTGTTTGTTATTTTGCTGTGCACCCGTTTTTCCTTTTTCTGTTTGCTTTTATTTGAAGTTGAATGTTAGGGAAGGTGGAAGACAAATTTGACAGTACATCACTGAATAAAAATGGATATATGACCCTGTTCTCATTACAAGGGTGTACTGTGGGTCGTGCCACTGTAGCGTAAAGCGCAGCATGACCCAGGGTGGTCCGTTACCTCATGTTGTGTTTACACATGCAGTCAGTTGGGGGTGTTGAACAGAATAAGGATGGGGTCTTCTCAAATCCACCACTATAGGCCTTGAAAGTTGTCAATCTTTAGGTTCAATATTCGTTGGCAAGTTAGGGGGAGGGGGCACCAAAATCTAGGTTAATAATTTATGAAGGCAAAAAGACATAGCTAAAGTACATTTATTCTGAAAGCACCATCCATTCTTTGTAGCAATTTTTCTGGAAGGAAAGCCAAAAATTAGATAGAAACAGATTGCTGGAAGTTTGAAGGAAATCATTATTTGGGTTTGGGTTTACTCATGTTCACTTCAAAATCGAAATAAACCATTGCCATATGAAATCCTCCCCTCTTCCCCATCCCTTCCCCATCCCATCCCTACCCCACTGCAAAATGTTTTATATATACTTGTGAGATTTGTATATTTATCATAATCAGAATATCAGGTGCACTTGTTCAGCCATTTGTTATTAAAGCTGTATCAGTTGTGACTGTTTTGACTTTTTTAAATTTATTTTAATAATGAACGTTAGTTAGGGAATTTAGGGAATTCAATCCTTTTATTAAATAGTCTTGATTTTCAATCCTTGTACCGAATGGTCAAGCGTTTTATGCTGCGCAAAGATTCAATCAATTTAATTTTGGCCGTTACAAGAAATGGGTTATTGATGTAGACAAATGCTCATGTACCCTATACAGCTCATTTTATGTATATTATTACCACAACAAAAAGTCAGTCAGTCACTCAATAGTGTCTGACAGTGAAGGCTAGAAAGTAAACAGGTTTTCTTGCATAATTTGAATCCTAGGACACTGCTCATGTTTAAATTTCAAAGATAGGACATACATGACATATTCATAATTCCTGCAAAGTTCTTAAGTACCTCTAAGCTGTATCATTTGTGGCTGTGGGTTTTGGGTTTTTGTTTTGTTTCTTATTAGCTTGTTATTATGGTGCATGTATATTGTGGCTGTTGATCTAAATAGAAATGTAAAAATAATGACAGGTATATCTTGGTTTCAATGCACAGATGAATGAACTATTATAAAGCATGCACTGTATGGTATAAACAAAAGGGAGGAAAAAAAACAACATCAAGATATGAATATAATTATATTTTGCAGTGATACATATTATATTCACAGAGGGAAACTGGTGTTTCTGCAGGCCTGATAATTACCAGATTTTTTTCCATTTTTTTTTCTTCTTCTCGATTTTACCCTGATTTTCCAGATTTTCCAGATTTTCCCCTTATTTTTCTGATTTTTCCTGATTTTTTCCCTATTTGTTCCCAATTTTCTTACCGGTACTCAAAAGGGGGGAATGTTGTTCAATAGATGCCATTTTTTTCCCCCAATTTTTTTTTTTTTTTTTTTTTTTTGGGGGGGGGGGGGGGGTTGAGGGGCTCAGTGCTCACTACCCCCCCCCCCCCCTGTTTTGAAATTATTATGATGATTTTACATAGATTTGAATATATGTCTTGCTTCAAATTTAATCAGAGGATAGTTCACTTGTATGGTACTCCCCATATATAAATATACCTTGATAAAACTCTCACATACAAGTACAGAAATGTAAAAGGATAATTATGCATTTCATGCTTTCAGCCTGTAGTGTAAAACCATTATTTTTTAGAAACTTACAATTGTTTGACTGAACATGATTAGTAAAGGTTTTTTAAACTTTTGCCAAAACAAAATACACTTTTTGCATTCAAAGGCTCATCACGAAGCAACCACTGTTAGAGAGGTATTATTCTCTCAATCACTTTTATTTTAAAAAATGTTACAGTTTACATCTGTACATATGTAGATATGCTGTGCTTCTCTAATGTGGTCAAAGCTGGCCAAATCTGCAACTTTCTTAGCTCGTAGACAAATTAGATGTGTATTTTCTAAATTAGAATTTAGAATTTGATTGATTTGTGCTAACAGTGTTTTTTTTCTCAAACCCTTCCCTTCCTTCATTCTAAACTCTCTTTCACCCTAACCGCACTCTGAACTCATATTTATCTTTGGATGCATGCCTGTGCCATCCAACGCACCCTCTCCCACCCTTCATCGATGCCTGATTCCTGATTGGTTAATCCATTTGAACACTGACTCCTGATTGGGTAACCCATTTGAACACTGACTCCTGATTGGTTAACCTGTTTGAACACCGACTCCTGATTGGTTAACCTGTTTTAACAATGATTCTTGATTGGTTAACATCTGTGTGCAGTGGGGAGAAGTCAAATTATCAAAACTATCACCGGTGAGAGATAAGCCTACATGTAATACTAGTATTTTGGGTTTTTGTTTGTTTAATATTAAAAATTTGTCTTTGCGTTTTTTTCTTTTTAAATAGGTCAGCTTAGTAAGCTGTAGTGGCATGAAAAGGAGCGTCTGGAATACAAAAGGCATAAATGTTAATCATGTTGGGACATTTATATTCTTTACAAGCAGTGCACTGTCATAGTCAACTATTGTCACACATACAGTATATACAGTATCATATACGCCAAACAATGTCATATTCTGGGGTTTTGATCCCAGGGGAAAAGAGTTTAAAGTTTAATCACATATATTTGAATGACAATTTGAGTAGCCTCTTTGAGGGAGTAGGATGCATGTTTGAGTTCTAGATCCTAATAATATGGTTCTGCCTCTAGGCAATCAAATTGTGATTTATTTATTTTTGATTTTTTTTTTAAACAATTATGCCTTTTACATATTTGTACATGCCAATGACCATGGTAAAAAAAAACACATTCAGAGATATAAGCAAGCTCACTTCCTTTGAATCTAATTATGCACATCTTTTCAATAGTCTTTCATCGGGTACTATACAAATTTTGCAAACAATCACTAGGATATAGAAGAATGTTTATCAAAATGTGTCCACTTTGTCAAATTGAAGAAGAAAAAAAATATATACAAATTATTTTTGAGCAAGCAGAGATATAGTGAAATAGAATTACTTGTACCACCCTACCCCCCCCCCCCCCAATTGCATCAAATTCACTATTCATTAGTTACATCATATCCATAGCTTGCAGTAGTACACCCAAATCTTTTTTAATGTGTCTTTCACAATATGCAATATTTTCTTAAGTTCATGTAGCCATACCATTTCAACTACTTGTGCTCTCTGTATCTGTACATGGCTATGTACTTTCAGAAGAAAAATTAAAAGAATAAAGTTTGCTTTTGCATGACAATGTTTGCAGGCATTAGTGCTCATGGAAATTTGTAATTTTCAGTTTATTACGATTAAATCAGTTTTTTTTCGTTGTTTGTCATGTCAATGAAGCATTTGATAAGAAGCATTAACTTGATATACATACAAAATGAAACAATTCAAACTGCTTTTAATTTTTGTCTTACAAAAGCCTAAATGAAAGTTGTACTGATAACTATGATAAATCTACAATTCAGACTTCACAGTCGTGTGTTATTTTTGTTTCTTGTTGCAAATTCATTTGTATCTCATTTCTTCATCGTATTTTTGTTTAAAAAATAACAACTCAACATCTCTGATTTTTTTTCTTCAGATAAATGACAAGAAGGACTCTACAAGCCAGGACCAATTCTTACAGGAACCTTGCAAAAGATTAAGACCTTTTTTTTTTATAGGAGGAATTGTCCTCTTCATTTATTCCGCACATGGTAGAAAATCAGATCAATTTAAATCTCAGAATTTTTACCTTTATACCCATAACATTTTTTCTCACTGTTCACAAGTTTTAATTTTTTTTTTCTGGTATTTTTTTGCTCGATTAGTGTATTCAAAACGTTTCCTTTAATCAAGCTTGTGGGCGTGCGGGCTCAAAAGTATAACATGACACTTTTTTTACAGTTCCCTTTTAGACACTTTTTTCCTTTAAAAACTTTAAACGTAATATGTGAAAGATTGGTGGTATAATTTGGAACGTTTTCCATAAAATCAGCATACAAGTCTTTCATGATATTTCCGTGCCTTGCAAGAGGTATTTTTGTATAGGCCTTATCAAATCACTCAAGCGACATCTTCTACAGATACATTCCCGTCCAGAACTGCATGTGTTTTTTTAATTCAAGTTCAAATTTTGTTTAAATGGTAGTAAATATGAATGTCCTTTTGAAATGTATATTGTAAATATGGGTATTTTATAACAGAAATGTTATTCTTGTTTTAAGAAAATGTTGGAAATTCATTCGCATACAGTCATGGGTAGGCAAAAAACGCCCAACTAGTGGAATATGAGGATTGAGTAGTTGATGGATCAAATTAAGTCTTTCTATTGTGTTCAATTTGGGCTTTCACATTGTGTCACTGTTCTTCCTTAAAAGTATAGTGGCTTGTTTTATCAAATTTATCGAAATCAATTTCCTTACCTTTATTTACTGCCTCCTACCATTTTGTGTTTGCCGCAGTGGTTAAAGGGCCAGTTGAAAGGTTGCATATTTTATACTAGCCTTATGAGATACAAACACGAACCGGAATTTACAATATTCAGAATTTTATTTTTTTCTAAAGAGATGATGTAAATATATACTATTGAGGTTGAATTTTTTGTTTTATCGGTGTAAATTTTTGTCTGTATATTGATATATGATGAGTAGATTTTTAATATTGTATCTGAGCAATGTTATGTGGAAGTCAACCTTGTATCAACAATGGCCCCACGTTCTTCACGACTTGAAATTCCTGCTAATATTGCATCAACATTCATTTATTCTTCTTCTGACTGAGTTTATGCTATTTGTGAATGTGCTGCAATATTCTGAAATGTTATATCTGGCTGAGAGATCCTCATTTGTATCAAAATTATTTTCTTCTTCAGAAACTGAATTTGTTATAGAGATTTTAGTCGTGTTCATTATCATAAATCTTTCAACGGGAACAATATACATTTTTGCAATATTTTTTACAGACAATAGACAGATAGGTTGAAATACAATTATAACTGAAATTTGCTGAACTGCATTGATAGTTGATGTTATTTTTCGACCAGTTTGAAATAGGTTTTTGGTCATTTTATTTTTAAAGAGATGGAATACCACCATGTTGAGGCTGATTGAGTTTGAACTGCTCGTCTTAGTGTGTCATTAACCCTTTATATGCCACACAAATAATCTTCCTGTGCCACATGGTATATATCATGGAATAGGTGTACTAAAGGTTTGAGGTTATTTAGCTGTTTCTAGTGCATGATGAATCGATACCGATGTTAAAAGGGTTTACATGGAGCAAATCATGACCCGATATTAGCCATTTTGGAACTATAATTGTCTACATCTACATTTAAAAAACTTGAAATGAAACAAGTATATACATTTTGAAAAAATTTCACTCTGAAAAGATCTGAAGCCAACTTTAATAATAAAGGAAATAAAGAGCCCCAATCGATACTCTTAAAAATGTCTACATTGTAACCCTAGTGGAAAAGAAAGGATTATATTTTGTATTAGTTTGTTTGTTTTTGTTGTTTCTGATTGGTTACATTCTTATTCATGTACATAATGTATTAATGGTTTTAATTGGTTGATTTTGTGCAAATTCGTCTTCATGGCAAAGATTGATTTTCAATCTGGTAGTTTATTTTGACATTCTGTGCATGCATTAGTATTGTCAGTTGTCAATTATTTTAATCTTTTAGGATTCTAGTTGATCATATTATGATGGTTTTTAAGAAATTTCATGATTTTTTAGAAATTATTCATAAAATATATTTTTTAAGAACCGGAAGATTGAGATTGGTTATCAATTAATAATTTGTTTATATAAAAAACAATTCTTTGCATTTGAACATGTAATTTTTTTAAATGCTTGCCTCTATTTCATATTCACTATCTAGACTTGGAAAACTGCCTTACCGCAGTTTTTCAGAAAAGCTTTTGCTTAGAAATGATTCATAAACCCACCGTGTTTGCTTTATGAAAACTTTCTAGCATAAAGTGATTTATTTTCTATCAGTATAGTGTAGTACCTTGATGAGGATTCATATTAAATGAGATATTTGTGCTTTATTATCTTTCTATGAACAGATTTTTATGGAGTGATATTTGCCGTTATAGAAAAATGTACAGGTTGAATACAAACAAAATATATTGATTATATAACATAATTTTAGATTTTGTGAGATAACAGGAAAGATGTATATATTTTTCACCATTGATATATTAGGTCTGTTTGGATAGCTGTTTGTGTGAAGGAAAATTATACTTGATACTTGTGTTGTGATTTGAAATACATAAAGAATGTTGAAAATTGAAGGGAAATTAAGGCAACTGGCGTAAGGCCTATTGATATTGTCTGCCAATGCCAGCAGAAAAAAGAATTTCTGATCCACGTCAGATTCTGATAGACGAATTCAATGGATTGATGACCGTATTAAACATACTGCTCTCTTACATGATGCGTATATATGTATACAATCTTAAGATTCCACAGCGAAACTGCCCTCTAAATGTATTGATAAACAAAATACATAATTTTGGAAATATGAACATCTTCAAAATCGAAGTAGAATTCTTTATGTAGTCTGTTGAATGAAATAAGAAAAGCTTGCAGAGGATTTTAAGAAATCAACTACACAAAAATGTCAGTGCCCTACTCTTTTTCCCATCGAGACCAAGTGTGGATGAAATTAAGAAAAAATGAAATTGAAATCAAGTATTCATTATCCATTCGGAAATTTGTTTTTCACTGGTAAAAGTTTACAGATCGGTTTACAAAAAAAGAAGTAATCATATACAATTACAGTATTGGTAAAATATAGGAATAACAGCTTTGATTGCTGTATATGTTATAAAGTTCGCACATTTAAATGGATGACGGACAACGCTTTGGAAATTACAGTGGGTTGATTTTCAAAAATCTTTGCCAGTGTGTTGCAAAAATATGTAGATTAGAATGCAGTGGAGTAATCGTTGGAACTATTTTAGTAACCTTGAATTCTACTAATAAATTATTTGTATATACAGTATAGGACTTTCAAAGAATAATTTTCCAAGTGTACACTGAGGAGTAGCAGGAATAGAAGGCTCGTTTGTTGAGATAACAAATAATGAAACCTGTTATTGCATGCTGTGATTTTTTTTTTAATTCGTGGAAATGCTTGAAAAGCGATGTACATTGATTTCTCCTCTATCCTTGGCAATGTTTGGTCTTCTGGACACATATTTTCTGTATTTGCGATCATATTCACGTTTTTTAACTCTTCTAGATATTGGTAAAATTTGAGTAATTCATGGCAAATAAGATTAATGAATACAAAGTGATATTAAAAACTGGATAATCAACAACAACAAAGTGATTGATTATACGAAGTGGCATCAAAACATGACCATATTTAAAGTAATAACCTGACCATATATAGTTTCCAGATAACATTTAAAAATTTGAATCGGTCAAAAGATGTGAAAACCTAAACATACATTCCTTGAATTCAAGAAAACTCCTCATTCCAAAAATCATTATATAAATCTCATTGATTTTATGTAATGTGATGATGTGTACATGTCCGAGTAGTCTCATGTATTGATTATTTAATAGAAATGTTACGGTTGTATATTTCTTTGTGTAAAATATTTCTTGTTGTTTGATGGGTGCGTTTCACAGTTGAAATACTAAGTAGACAAACTTTTCCATGTATGTTCTTTTGCATTTTAAATTTGACATGTAACGGACATTACGAAGAATAGTCGAGATTTGTTTTACTTAATCTACCCACACACACCCCCAACAAAAAGTATAAATTGTGATTATAGTTTACATAGGTAAAACATTTAAACGGAAGATATACAAAGTATTATACGATAATTTAAACAAATATTTTCAGAATGACTATAACATTTGGCTTTTTTCTTTGATTGTCAGAATATAAACATCTGAATATAAAGCCCCTTCAGCTCGACATGCGGGTTGAGTATGGGCGCTAATTTGAGTGGAATCTCTCACTTCACGTGAACAATCGCATTCATTCCCTATTCCTTCATGCTAAGTTGATGCCGGTATTTTATGGGAGGTGGCTAATTAACTTACTCTATCTAAAGCTACAAATGATCTTTTAATGAAAAAAGGGACAAATGTGTAATTGTGATGACAGTGCATAGTTTTACTAAATATTATCGATTGACTTGTAGATCGAAGATTAAATACTACTGCTTCTTTTTTTCCTGCAAGAACAATTAATTTGTGAATGGTGTTCTCATTTCTTCAAGTAGAAGGTCAGTGTGAGATCGGAGTTGATTTCGAGGTTGTGAATTTATTTTTTCAGTATTTGAAATCTCAAGAGAAGACTGGTAAAAAATTATGGAGATCCTTTTTATCTGCCATCAACATGCTAATATTCATGTTTGTTCCGCAAAAAAGATTGCGTGATCTATAGAGGGAAAAGAAAAATGGAGGAGCTGTGAAGTACATAGTAAAGAGAGAGAGAGAGAGGGGGGGGGGGGGGGTATTGAGGGACTGGGGAAGGAGAACGATTGAAAAAGAGAGAGATCGAGAGATCAGAAACGATTAAAAGGTGTAAATGGTATCGAGAAGGTAAGAGAATGACAGGAACAGGAAAAAAAGGGGTGCCCTGTGGAAAGGATGAATGGGAAGGAGATAATAAGCAAATAATTACCGTTGGTGAAGTTAATGACAAACTATCACTTCCGAGGCGATCTGGATGTAGCTGAGGAAAGATAGCGTATACATTCAGATCGCCGAGGAAGTGATAGTTTGCCATCGCCTGAAACCAAAAGGTGATTATTTGCTTTATATTCCACATCGGAAACATTTCAATTCTTCCGTCATTTTAGAGCAACAAATCATCAATTAACATCTAGCAAACTGTGTATGAAACGTAGTGTATGCAATATGGTGGTGTGACCATAGTTCGCGTACTAACCAACGAATTTCAAGTAAGTGAAAGTACTTGAAATTCGATGGTCCTAACACTAAAAGCGCTTAAAGAGGAGAGCAATACGCATCGTATACAATTAAAATGCGTTACACTGTGTAGATAGTACTACTTATTTCATCACGTGATTTACTTTTGACCAATCGTATAGAGCAAGATTCTTAGTATGTGGAATATAATATAAGGTATAACACTTAAAGAAATGAGAGAGTTCTATTTAAAAATGTAAGCGATATTAAAGTTAATTAGTTTGTGGGATTATTTGCCATGTTAAAGATAAAGTTGAGTTTTGGTCATGCGATTTCATTGTGAAAGAAACGGTGTGGAATCAATCAGAAATTGTTGATCATCTAGCATATAAATATTGGTGTGTACTGCAAGATTCTGGAATCATCAAAATGATAAGAAATTTGTCCCAGTCTTGGTAATAAGTTACAAGAACTGCATGTACACATAAATATGTATATGGGCCTACACGAACATGTGGCATACAATCCGTTCCGATGTTATGCTGTTACATGCCATAATTAGAATATTAAGGCATTTGGAGAGCCAGTGCTGTTCAGGGAACATTTTTTATCTGATGTTCTTCCGCACTTGCATAATAACCATGATAACGCTCACAAATTATTTGTCACCTCTTCCCAAAACTCTACCTTCTCTTTAAGATATATTAATGATATAAATTTCATGTCAAGATTATATTCAATTACAAGGTTGTTAAAGATTTACATTTTCAAGGTCATGTTCACTTTTTACAATATTGGACACGTGATTATGTAATGAAGATGATGTCACATCAAGTTTACGTCCACAAACCGAATGTAGAACAACTCATGCAGCTAACTAACTGTCTTCATTAGAAGTCTACGACATTTTGTTGTTGAGATGTGATGGTCAAAAGATATGCATGAAAATCAACAAAAATGGCGTCTGGAAGGTCACCTGACCCCTTTTTTGAGAAAATCTCGACGTAATGTTCTGGACATTGACTTGACACATCAATGTCATGACATTTCATTGATTTAACTCTTTCCACTATTGAGATATTTCCCGAACAAATTTACATGAGAGAATAAGAAGAAATAAATAAATAATATTAAAGAAGATAGAAGAAACTTGATGAATTAAGAGGTGATCTATTGGATCGCTAAGCGACGGATCACCTAGGCCTAATAATAATAATATTAACGATAATGATAATGATAAGAATAACAATAATAAAGATAATACTACTTGTTATACTACTAATAATAATTATATTACTAATACAAATAATCATAAAATGATGATAATGATAATAATCATGATAATCATGATAATGATAATAATCATGATAATCATGATAATGATAATAATCATGATAATCATGATAATGATAATAATAATGATAATGATAAGTGTGATCATTATAATGCTGGCGGTGGTTGTGGTGGTGGTGGTGGTGGTGGTGGTGGTGGTGGTGGTGGTGGTGATAGTAGGCCTAGTAGATGTAGTAGTAGTAGTAGTAGCAGTAGCAGTAGTAATAATAGTAGTAGTAGTAGTAGTAGTAGTAGTATAGTAGTAGTAGTAGTAGTAGTAGTAGTAGTAGTAGTAGTAGTAGTAGTAGTAGTAGTAGTAGTAGTAAGTAGTAGTAGTAGTAGTAGTAGTAGTAGTAGTAGTATAGTAGTAGTAGTAGTAGTAGTAGTAGTAGTAGTAGTAGTAGTAATAACAGTAGTAGTAGTAGTAGTAGTAGTAGTCGTAGTAGTAGTAGTAGTAGTAGTAGTAGTAGTAGTAGTAGTAGTAGTAGTAGTCAGTGATGGATCCAGGGGGTCTTGTTACTATTGGATTAGGTCAGTTTCAAGATGAAGAGTAGAGGGGGTGGGGCGGCAAAAATATAGCCCAGGTACTGACAGAGTATATGATCAGATTTCAAATGACGTGTGAAGATTCTTTGATCTCTTTTTCGTTTACGATTTAATTAATGAACATTGCTTTGCACAAAGTGCTCTAGTTTTTAAGGAGGAGGGGGGATTCGCAGAAGCGGGGATGGGTGGGGAGGGGTCACATAAGTAAGGTAGGGTACGAATTCTTGAATCCACCATACATTATCTTCATGATTCAGACTGAAAATTATGACCATCACTTGGATCCAGATCTTATGTTATGTATTACCCGACCGCAGCATAATTTCAAGGTAGTCCACCTAGAGATTATGCAGGGAGGTGCCCTGAACACTTTGATACCCAACGACCGTATCGCAAAACCTATACTTTGCCCCTATAAAAGCTCAAATATGTTTTGGCACACAACAGATTCATATTCGCCATTTTAGATGTTAGAACAGATATGCATAGGCGTAGACGTTAACAGCAATTTAACTGCAAATTAGGTGTATCAATATAATATTGTTACCAAAGTTTACAGACCAAGGATGTCGACATCGGACAGGCGTGATGGCGAGAGATAACTACCAACGTTTTCAGAATGATCCCAGGGTAAGGTACTTGATAAAAGTGAAAAATGATGTGTTTGTGAAAGAGAGAGAGAAGGAAGTTAAGGGGATGATTTTATTACACCATTCTTTGAGTTGTATGTTTCAGTGAATGCATTATAAGAGTGGCATATTATAGTTAGTCAATGATTAGTCAACGAGACTCCTTTACCCCCATAATCCCTTTGTACCTGGCAGTATTTTCTCTACAAATCAAATCATAGATGGCAAGAAAATACTAACAGATTCCTATTTGAGATGAGTAATTTTCAAAGTTCGGGGGAGTGGGGTTGATTTATTCAAAACTGTCAAGGCGGTGTTTCCTTACGAGTTCATAACAAATTTGTATATAATTTGTGATCACCCGATCAATCAATTTAAGACAATGATAACAAAAATGGACATACATAATCGTGTACATGTGCTTAAAGTTATGGTGAAAAATATCATATATGTTATTATTCGCAACCATTTGCGAACTAGCACTTGATATAAATATTAGTTTTATGTGGACAGATAATAATGATGGTATTGACGGATTAATTTTCTTGGTTGATAAACACTCCTTGGACTTTGATACTATTGTTTTGCACTCGTTGTCGACTGGGAGAATTTGATTATTCTTTTGGTGTAGAGGTGTCGTGGTCGAGTGGATATGTCAAAGGACTGTGGATCACAGTCAAGGTCCGCGGTTCAAGTCCCGCCGCGGCACTAATGTCCTTTGGCAATACATTGATCTACATTTGCCACTCTCCACCCAGGTGTGAAATGGGTACCCTTTAGGATGCGAAAGTTAATGTGGTTAGAAGAGCAAGTGTGCGCTTGTAAAAATGAAGCCTGGCTTGAATGATCCCCAGGGAGTGGACAATGTGCATACATTGTGTGCGGGTAAGCCTGAATCCGATGACCGGGGTAATAATATATATCTGTAAAGCGCTTTGAGAGGGCCTGCGGTCCTGAAAACCGCTATATAAGAACGAACTATTATTATTATTATTATTAACGTCTTTCGGATGGTGACGTTAAATGTCGGTCCCCAGACGTAAAAAAAATCATATCTGATTGATATACACGTCTGTAAAAACCCAATTACACACACACACACACATTATTATTATTATTATTGAGGAATACGCAGTATCATAAATATCCCCCTCACGGCCCTGTTGTGTTAAAAATAGTTTGGAGTTATTGATTATGGAGCATAACGGCTAAACATATCTAGAAGAATAACCATGTGAATCCCCTGAAAATGTTGTACTCAACTCTTTTTGATCTGCAGCCATGGAGGGTGTCTGTATGTACGTCTGCTAATGCGATCAACGTACAAGGATTCATTAATGAGCTAGCCAGCAAGTTCCCCGGCCTAGACTTGGACGTCCAGTACTACGAACTACCATACAATGATATTGATCATTTCGAAATCAAAGGCTCTGATGTTAACATCATGATACTATGCCATTCTATCGAGAACAGAAGGTTTAGCATCACTGATGTCATGGACGCCCTCTACGACATATTCTTACCCAACTCTGCCAATATTCTAGGTTTGTTCACAGGTTCACAAAATTGGTAAATATACAGTATACTTGCACGAAACAATTATTGTTGTGACACATGCATTTATTTGTTAACGAAGAATGTTGTATTAATTAAATTTTAAAAAAATCAAAATATAATTGAATTTTCAAGACAGAATATTCTAGCTTATTTTTGTGCATATTTGTCATGTACGGTACATACATGACTTGTGTATTGTGTACTTAACGGAGGGGGGTGGGGGGGGGGGGGGCTAGTGGCTGGGGCTGCAGCCTTGCTGATAACTTATTATACAATTAATATACGGGCAACTCTTACTTCTTCACATTGGGGTGGTGATGTCTTCTCTTTGTATTGTTTCATATATAGTATTATAACTCTTTGGCAAAATTACACTGACAGGCAACAAATATATGTAGATAAATTAATGTACACTTTAGTCCACCATGATTAGTGAAATGTCACCAAAAATAACATATCAAAAGTTTTGCTCGCTTTGCTAGCTCGTTAACTTTAAAATGTCAGCTCATCAGCTCCCATCGCAAAATGTTGCCCTAAAGACTTGATTGTAACTTTCGTCCTATTTATTTTTCACTTTCTAATCTACTCAGGCAAGGCCAGAATTTGTGTGATAGCCCATGACTTCTCATCCGATAAGGGTCTGAGCACACCTGACAAGTACAAAGCAGAGATGGAGAACTTTAAAAGCACGCAAGGTACAACGTTCAAGCATTTTTTCTCTGGCCATGATGTGCGGTAAGCTGGATGGACCTGTCGAGATGCAGGAAACTAACTGGGAAGACCTGAAGAAATTCCTGGTGAAGGCTGCCATGACTCCCATGCCATCAAAGCCTTGCTTGCAACGAGTCTGGAATATCTGTCGAAGGCGATGGCTAGCCATATTAGTTGTTTTAGTGATAATTGCAGCCGTTGCTGTTAGTCTTGGTGTCGGACTCGGCAAATCCTCTCCCTCTGCAACCATCAACGCAACCGCTACCACTCCTACAACCAGGCGCGGATCCAGGATTTCTTAGGGGAGGGGCCCCATTCTTTTTTTCTTTCTTTTTTTTGCCCCCGAAAATTTGAAAATCGCGCCGGCCGAAAAGTCGCTCAGTGTGGGGGGGGTGGGGGGGGGGGGGGGGGGGGGGGGGGGGGGGGGGGGTAGTGAGCACATTTTTTTTTTTTGGCTCTCGAAAATTTGCACCCCCCCCCCAAAAAAAAGGTAAAAATCACCTGTTTTTTTCCAGCCCCCCCCCCCCCTGGATCCGCCACTGCCTACAACAGTCTCTTCTTACGAAACCAGTCAGCCTCCAAACAACTATTTCGACCACTGAAACAGACACCACATCAAACCCTACAACTGCCAACAGGAGCATGCATAGAGTGTATGAATCATGTCTAATAATCTTTTCTCTGTTCTCAATTTTCATGATGATTTGAACTGTATGTATTAATGCATTGTGTTTTGTGTTTTTTCATCTAGAAATGATTTTGTTATACATTTGTACATATATATATTTTTTTAAGCGCTTTCGGAAAATTCGTAATGCATGGCATCAAAATCACGCCCTTTCCTCTTACACGTCGTTCTTTTTAATAATAGCGATAACAATGTAAATAATAATACTTATAATGACGATAATAATAATAATGATAATAACAAAATAAAATAAAAATCATAATATTCATAATAATAATAATAATTATAATAATAATACACACAATGTACTTTTTTTAATGATGATAATAATAATAATGAGAATAATTATAATACTAATAATAACAATATCCATAATAAAAATAAATCCATATTTAAATAGCGCTTAATACAAACTTTTGTCTCACAGCGTTTTACATTACCCAGCCATCGGATTCATTCACGCAGCCAATGAGCACAATCTCCTGGGTACGGAGTGGCAAATGTAGAGTAATGCCTTGCCAAAGGACATTAGTTCTGTGTCGGCATTGAACCCTTTGCATATTTAAACAAGTGCTCAAACCACTCGACTACAACACCTTTTATTAGTGAATATGATATAGCATTGATATACGTTATTGAGTTGATGCGTATAAACATTGACAAATAATGTATATGTGACCCCCCCCCCCCTTATAGTTTATATTTTAATTTAAAGTCCCAGGCATGTGTGTGTGAGTGTATCTGTGAGGGTGTGTGCGTTTGTGTGTCTGTGTGTGATGACGTATGAACTTTGAACACTGGGCTATTGTGACTATTGTAGCCTCGTTTAAATGATTTTTTTTTTATTAAAACAAAATGTTTTTAAATAGATTGTTTCTGTTTGTCTGTCGCTCCAATTTGGGGTATTCTGAGGAGGCTAGGAACAGTGTGTGGTGGAAGTGTGGTCGGGTGGTGTGTGTGTGTGTGTGTCGCATGGTGGGGGTGGTAGTGTGTTTGGTTGGATGGGGTTATTTGTTTTATGTTACAACTGATTTCATTTTTGTTTTCATCAGTTGTACAATCTATGTAATGAAAATGTTTTGAATTATGTCAAGGAAAAACAACTGTATTTTCTTTCTAAAATTAATTTGCATTGTTTGGAATCAATAAAAAAAAAACTATTGAAAAAAAAGTATGTACTTTTTTATTTTAAATCTTTAAATGTTTTTCACTTGTTTTTCTTTTGGGATACCATGTTAAAAGCATTTTGCTTTTCGGTGTTCTTAACCATAATTTTATTTACTGTTTTAAATTGATATACTGTAATTGTTTTTATTTGATGTTATTTCATGGTTGAATCAATAAATACAAACACAAAAAACACTTTCATATTTAAGCAAATCTTCAGGCTTGTGAGATTGGTTAGTAAAGTATGGAAAGTTCATCATGTAATACTAATTACTTCATAATACACAGTTACTTACTACTAAATATATTAGGTACGTTAACACAGAACACGTTTCAGTTTTTTAAGACGACCTACATAAAATTCAAGCATGGTTAAAATGAGCCAAATAAAGCAAGGGCATATGATTATATTTATCAATTGAACAAAACAAGTTAACATAAATTGATACAATACTTGCACTGACACATTAAAATCAAACAAAATTTAAAACGCACTAAAAGATTTTTAAAAACTCAAGTCAGACTGAAGGGTTTTAAGAAAGGTGTGGCTAAAAAGAAAACGGTAGATTAAAGTGGATTGGTCAATAGAAAGACAGTATAAGCACCACAATGGACAGGTTAACACGACTAAAAGATAATGATACGATCAAACAAGCAAAATAGCAAATACAGTTTGTCAGCCCTCGTTGAAAGTAGAGAAATCCATTATATATATACTTTTTGTTTAAGAGACTGGTAGTGTCGGGTTTGATTTTTGAAAACTTGCATATATTATGATAATTGAACAGGAAGTGATAATTTATTAAGCTGTGAATTTATTAAGCTGTGAACATGCAAAGTCAGTTCAGGGTTTTGGTATAAGTAATGGGCTATTGAGGGCATATCTTGAAGGGTACTGTGCTGAACGTCTGGATACAAATGCATCTAAATACAAAAGAGCAAGATTGTTTAAAAAATTGTAAACGTTCACACAGTATATTGGTACTTTACTCTTTCTTCAACATTTTGCCGTTTAAATTTATGCATCAAATTAGCACTCGAAAAGTACAGCTGAATCATGTTTCGCATCGTCAGACATGATTTGATTCTTCGTACGGAAAACAAATCACTCATTACGCCCTGATAGGTTACACACTGCAGCTGCCTATTAAATAAATACCAGGGGAACCAAGGTAGTTTGGTATCATAAATTCCATAGTAGGGTAATTTCTGTAAAAGAATATCATGGGGTATTAAATCAAATGTTTTACTGAGGTCTAAAAATATTACTCCTGTAATTTGGCCTAAATCCATATTACCTAACCAAAAAAAAAAAAAAATCACGTATCTCGGTCGGTTCTAGGACACCTACCCCCTGGACATCCACCCCCGGATAACCACCTCAGTCAACTACACCCTAGGACAAGTAACCCCCTAGAACAGACTCCTTAGGGCAACCACCCCCGGACAACTACCCCCGGATAACTACCCCCATACAACTACCCCCTAACTACCCCCTACGACAACCATCCTCTAGGACAACTACCACCCGGACAACTACGAGGTAGTGTCCGGGGGTATTTGTCCTAGGGGGGTAGTTGTCCGAGGGTAATTGTCCTAGGGCGTAGTTGTCCGGGGGTAGTTTCCTAGGGCGTAGTTGTCCTATAGGGGGGTAGTGACTGAGCGAGAATATTTTTCTATATTTATCTATCGAGTATAACTATTCATATATAGAAAATGAGATTGAACGTAAATAATATATGCAATTTGTCCGATCATTTTAGGCCCCAAAAAGGAACCTAAAAGTTGATTGACGACATATTTTAATGATTGAACCAACAGAATCATTTTTTTTTAAAGTGGCAGGGTAATAAAAAATGAGTAAAAAGGAATCCTATTCTTTTTGTTCTCTTTACACCTCCCCCTTTTTGGGGCGTCTATAGCTTCGGGGGGGGGGGGGCAGTATTCCATGATTCTGTACCCGGACAGCGAGGTGAGACGAAATCGGAGAAAATCTGACGAAAATAAATGGACAATTACTGAAATGTATTGACCATTGACTAACTTGAAAAACGAAAGACTAAAATAACATTGACATTTGCAAGATCCCGGATTACTAGGACGAATTTGAAGTGCACAAAGATGACTTTGAATGAAAACAGTGTTAAGATTTTAGAGAATGTTGTTTACGATGGACTCTACAATGTCTTAAATAATAATATGTTACTAAGTTCGTGCAAATTTGGCTTTCGTAAAAAGTTCTCTTTTCATAATAATGATACACTCATAACATCTTTGAGTAAGAACCTTCATGTTATTGGTATAACTTTAAAGCTAAAGCAATGCGTATAAATCATAACGTTTTACTCAAGAAATGTTATTTTTACCTCTGACATTTTTACCTCTGACATTGTTACACCGAACTGAATTAGGCTATAACTTATTCTGAGTAGGCCTACAGAGATGTGCACCTTCGAAACTATACTATTCCTGTCTGTCAAAATACTAATATCTAATGTCTATTCGTATCTTTAAAAACTAAGCACATATCATTCTCCAGTTTGTTAAAAACATGTTGACATTAAGATAACGAATTTAATGTAAATAATGCTGTGTATTCTTTTGTGTAGGCCTACTTGGGTCCTCGCACATGGAATTTTTTACTTTTTTAATAGCACTCATGCAAATACCTTATTAATTTAAGCATACGCGGTTTCTATGAACAAACAAATAAGTAACCTCTTTAACCATATCTTTGTAGCATTATTATTATTTGTAGTAGTAGTAGAATAATTAAAGAGCTAAGATGATCTGTTTTTCTCTTTGTAAGCTGTCTTATAGATTGCTTCTTTTAACAAAAATTGACCAACCTCGTATTCCATCTTCCTATATTAGTCTTTGCAAGGTTTTGTGTCATTTTCCTTTGCAAAGATTTTAATGGATTTGAATTTAATTGAATCTTTTACATATCTTTTACTTTAAATCTTGTATTGCTCTTAATCGATGTATGATTACATGTCTCCCTTTAATCAATTGCGATAACGGTTGAGTAACGTATCATAAGCACGAGCGGAGGTCTTGTTCTTTTTCTTTAGCGTGGCTGTTTGAAATCGAAATAAATACACAAAGGGATATGGAGCAACAACAATACTGAGAAATTATATGACGCTACTTGTTGATTTAGTACGTACCACCGTGTACTCGCGCCAGTTAGACAAATGAAGTTCAAGGATAAGAGACTATTCTTTCACTCCGTTTCAGGCTGTGCGTTGACTGGTTGGTTATTGTATTATTTGCTGTATTTTCTGATGTGCATTTTCCTGCGACAAGAACAGGCCATTACTTATCAACAGTCCATCGATGTGAGGTTGGATTCAGGTTGCATGCTAACTGCACATTGACAGGTAATTATACATACCAGGGAACTGCATTTGTATACACAGAGGAGTTTATTACGTACGTTGTGCATGCATTTGTGTCATAGAGATCTATATAAGAACACTTATATAGATCTCCACGGTTTGTGTTCATAAGTGCACACGCACGGATACTTAAAGCCCCACTGTCCTACTTGTAGCTACTTGCTCCCCCTATATAGAAATCTTCCCCAATCGGTGCTTGTTAGTCCCCCATGATCCTCTATTTCTTATGTTATTTGAGAGCTCAGTTGATGAGATAGCCACCTGTCAGTGACCTCGCTGTGTGGTCTA
>JAVYIG010017939.1:0-23539 GCA_035222895.1 Strongylocentrotus droebachiensis
AAAAATTATGTTTTCATCTGTATTACTTCAACAACTTACTTCTTTTCAACATAGCCACCTAAATCCCTTTCTCATTATTTCTTCTTGTTCCAGTATACTTTTGTTTGTCATAATTGCTTCATATTCCACCTTCTTCATACGAATGCATTCTTGATATCCTACTTTTATTTTCTGGTCACGTGAGAGCAATCCCTTCACCATCGACCAATCAGAATCAGTTTCTTTTGAGGTTAATGTACGCAGATATCAAACCTCTATCGGATAGTGCTCCTAACCTATTACCCTGATCCAGTATATAAACAGAATGCACTTCTCTAGACTGTCCTTGTTACAATATTCATTCTGCGGAAGCTATGAATAAATCGGGTTAAAATTCAATCACTGTCGATTAATTAAGAGCAGGCGATGTTCCTATGAGAGAGAAAGCGTCGTATCGCTTAATGTGTCTATGATGTATGTAGCCCTTCTCTATTTCAATCGACTTTGCACTCATGATAAACACAAGATTCGATGAACGTGTGGCAAATGTTAAGTATCTATCCATATCAGTTAACATTGGAAAGAATATAAATAAGCAAGTTTCTTGATAGAGGGTTATTAAAGGCTTGTTTAGATATGACGAGGTAAATCGCCGGGAAAAAATAGCCGGATTTGTTTGTGTAAACGTGTCAATCACTGGCAACTGCTTGCCACAAAATAATGCGTGTATTAACTGAGCTATTTATTATGAAGATACACAAATGTTAAGAGTCATATCTGAACGAGGCCTGATGAGTGCAAACTGTCTTGAACAAAGCAGGTAGAATTAATATTCGGCGAACTATAGCCTGTTAGTCTATGTTAATGTGTCCTATATACAGCATGTATTATCTTGCCAATTGATATGTAGTTACTTTTTTCTTTTATCATAATTACATTGTAGCAATTATTTCAGGCAAAGTAAGGTTACGCATGTCGCAAATCAGTAAAATTATAGACTGACATAATATTATGATAGAAAATTATTAATTTAATTTCGGTGTCAGTATCAGTTTAATCTATTTTTGAAAAAAAGACAAAAAAAGGATATAACATATTCACCTATCTCTAAACATACAAATCAGATAAAGATTGTTTGTATTCAACCAGTCACGGGTTTTTCCACATTACACAGTGCACGTGCTTGACATGTTTGAAAAGTGTTTATTTGCATTTCAATATGCGAGGAGTGTTAGCAAATTATCATTAACAAAAGTGCAAAGTACAATATAATGTTTACTATTCCAAAAACATAAAAAATACATTTAGTATAAATATATAGGTCTAATAATATCGCATACGATCTTTTGTGAGTTGTGTCAATGAAATAATTTTAATGTACTTCTACTTGATTATTGATTGACTACATTCAATACTTTATATATTCATTGTCTTTGTATTGTAAGAATGAAAATATCTATTTCGATTCACTTCAGGTGTAATATTATTATGAGTAAATTTACTTGATGATTTGTTTGCTTCTGTTTACTGTTCAATCTATTATTCGTATCTAGTTTAACTCTGATGCTCATAGTTTCGTAGGCTCGCTCACATGAATCAGTGATCTAGACAATTATTGGTAATGACCAATGACATCTATTTACAATGGGTTAATATTCATTAATGCACATTTATTTCAATTTCATTGATGGAAATAAAAACCTGACAATGAAAATGTAAATCTTGTTGGGGTTGATATTGAAATATATGAATACGATGATTCATTGATATAATGTGGCCAACACCTAATTTATAATTTATATGATTGTAATCATTATACCTATACAATAAGTATTTTCAAAGTAATTACATGATAACTTATCTGTCTCTCTCTCTCTCTCTCTCTCTCCAGACATCGTATTCGTCGTGTGAGTCTAAGAAGCGGAATTACCACCAGTAAGAAGTACTCTCAGCTAATCCCTGAACCTGTATTTCTGGTAAGTAAATTATCATTACCAAAGGAAACGGGCAAAGGATGCTTGGGGTGTGTAGGGCTGTATCATTATTGTCAGTTTTCTTTCAAGATCTATAGTGCGCTACGGAGTTCGTCTCTCAGAGCCATTGATTTGGAGAGTTTTGCCAACGCGATTCTAAACTCTGTGCAAAGATGTCTCTATTCGTCTCTTTACAATATGGCGTCTCCCTTTGTCAAATCTTAAAATGAAGTGGTAGAACGGTCATGATTATGAGGAACTTATAGTAGAATGTCTCACTGCTAGAACAATTCCGTTCAACAATGAGGGACCAACATCTATCATATTTATGCGCAAAAGTACAATAACAGTTACAACTATTACAAAAGTTATTTTTTAAATTAATTTTGATAAACCTCTGGATGCAAACATATGCTCTGATTTTCTTCATTATTATTTAAGTCCACTTTCCGAATTTCTCAAAACTATTTCCTGCTTTAAACTATTTATAAAATCATTACTAATCATAATCATAACGATAATCGGCGCTGTCACTAAGAATTTTGTTTGTTTTTATTTTATCTCGCCCGTCTCCCCAGCTCACTTTGTATCATTTTGATGTCACTGCATAAAAGCTCCCTCATATCATGCGATCATTCACTTGAATAAAGCTGCTAATCTATAATCTATCGATATATCTTTCTATATTCAAAACAATTAATACTGAGTGCCTCTCTGATCTCGAGCCTCTCACATAAAACAGGGTTGGTATCGCTATAGCAACGGTGAACACTATTATCAGCTTAGAGTCAGACATGATTGTGACTGCTTAGCAACACAATGCGTTTACATCTTAATTCAGTCGTTACTTGGGAGTGATTCGTTCATACACTGGAGAGGAGATTGAAAACATGAAAACCTGTCGCACAAGGTTCTATCATGGCAATACTTTTACATTTATGAATAACTTTATTAAGTACAGCAATTATTCCAATCTTTTGCTCAGAATGAAGCATCATTCATTTAATTTAACCGTGCATCAACAATTGTGAAATGTAGCAAATCACGTCTCTTCAATAAAAGAACATAGCTTATTTCTACTTTTTGGTATTATTACAGATAAGCATATTCATTACGCTATCACTTGGCATTTGAAACAAAATGACTTGTGTTTGAAAAGAAGAAGCATTTTGGACCTATAATTGAAATTGCACCCGGTCTACGTGTAGCCAACCGACTCGATGGATGGCATGGAAATAAACACACACTGACGTTACGTAGTCATAGAAACCAGAATAATGCATTGTGTACTATTGTTGGAGACGGAATTTTCTTTCTATTCCTCCTCTCCCTTTCCGTTCACTTCTCTCTGCATCTTCCTCTCTTGGTCTCTTCCCCTTCTGTTTTTATCGGTATTTATTATCTTCTCTTCCCCTTTCTCTCTCTCTCTCTCTCTTTCCTTTTTTCTCTCTCTCTCTTCTCTTTCTCTTCCTCATTTTCCCTTCCCCCATTTCTCTCAGCATCACTGTTAGCAATATTCCGACCGCACTGTTATTGCTAGATCAATACTTTCCCCTAAGGTGTCTCGGGCTATTAAAAGTGCAAAATATTCATCTATTTTCAATTCTTCATTCCAATTATCTCAGAGAGAGAGAGAGAGAGAAAGAAAGGGAGAAAGCATTCCTTCAATTGTCTAAATACCCGCTTTTCGATAATGGTCTATTCTTAATGTTTGTTAGGAGGTGGGGGGGGGGGGGGGGGGTGGGGGGGGGGGGGGGGGGCTCAAGAGAGATGATTAAAGAAAAAATACTTTTCAATAATTCATACCCTTGTGAGGGCAAACTGCTATGTTATGCCCTTAAATATCACAGGTTGTACCGTACCTACTCGGCTGTTACAAAAAGAACTTTCGGATGTACTCCTAATGTTACCGTGAACCCTCTGAATGAATGGCTACTGCTCAGCACAATGTTAAATTAGGAAGGCTGCTGCATATTAATGGATGGATTTGTCGCTCTATTTAGGTCGATGGTCTCGGGTAGATGCATGATTGCCAGACACAGTCTGACAAGTAGAGTTATAAATAGGCGCTACACCACGATTAAGCACAAATTGGATGGCTGTATCTCCATGTTTTTTTGCAATTACCCTAATTTGTTTGGTTTGGAAGAAGCAACGACTCTGTCAAATTTCACACAAGTACTTTTCATCACAGTGATGAATGCAGATGATACATTCGTCATGTTCATGTGCATGCCATATTGCGTATGAACGCCGCATGATGGACGGTCCTGCGCCTATCCATGTGCATGCATGGAGGTTAGTTTGATGTTTGCTAGACAGTTCATTTATGTTCCCTTTTGCTACCATGCACATTTCATAGCTCATGCAAAAGTATCTAGGCTTATTTTACTCACTTGGATCGCTTGCAAGACTGCAGTAAAGATTCTTAGAAGACCACCACCACCACCACCACCACCACCACCACCACCACCATCACCACCACCACCACCACCACTACCACCACCACCACCACCTTCACTACTACCACAACCACCACCACCACCACCACCACCACCACCACCACCACCACCACCACCACCACCACCACCACCACCACCACCACCACCACCACCACTAGGCCTACCACCACTAACTAAAAAAATGAATAAAAAAAGCGTCAGTTTGTGAAGTGTCCGATCAATAATCAAGACGCATTGCGTATTCCGAACATGATTTCTAGAGGCTATACATTTCAGTTGAGTTATTGAAAGTGTTTGCGACTGTGATAGTGTGATAATGTTCATACCTGGAAATTATATTGTACATGATTTTACTCAATACATAATTATGGATCTATAATGACCTCCAAAGAGTAATATAACCATCATAACACAATGGTTTATGGTTAGGCATATTCTAAATATTTAAACAAAATACGAATTAGTAAGCAAAAATACAACAACAAAAAAACGAATCTTTTCTAAAGGTCCCTTGATATGCATCAAACAGTTGAGATGAAGCTGATAAGAGCTTGCCATCACAGATCCACACACGCACGCACGTTGGATGCGCTGCTATTTTTAAACACTGAATAATGGCGCCCTAGCAATGCGCCAACTCTTGAAATGATAAAGGCCTGGTTAAATGAGTTTTTCTTTTATATTTCAAAGAAGTTATTTTCAAGCGCATTTATAATAATTGGACATAATCTGAGACGGATATATTTTAGCAGACGAAATATAGATTGTGTCAAATATTTTGATAAGGGAAGTGTGTACCAGAGTAAATATACTTGGTTTAATTATAACCCTGTTTACAGCTAGTTTGCCATTGCCTACATGCCATGTATGCTGGGTGAAGGGTAGCCTTTGGACAAGGCCTCGCGCGCTGCTTGTCTGCCGAGCAGGGTCTGAAAATAGACTAACGCAGTGTGGCTTTACAGCAGTGATCGCTGGACCGAGCCGCTTCAGCGGCTTGGCCTTTGCTAAATTGCGGAGCTCATCATTATGTGCATATGCATGAGGGTCTTACAATACAGCAGCTAGCGATGATCGTGGCCAATCCCAATTGTTTTAACCGCGCGGTGTTTAAAATGGCTTCGTCCATGACATTGTGGGGGAATCGGTATTCAAATGTACTAAAAAAATAAAATAATATCTAGTTCAATTTCGAATAAAATATGAATTTATCAAAAACAATATTCTACTTATTGACTAGGGTATTTATTATTTTGCTACTTTAGTAGATTCATAGTAAAATTTTGTTCCCTTGTTTTTCATTTAAACCTACGCATAGACTCTAGTGGTTCGCACGATCAGCTGGTCGGAATTGTTATTGTACAACACGTGAATATCTGTGTACGTGTGAAAACGATGCGTTCATGGAGCTTTGAATTTGCTAGCTGAGCTAGCTGCATGCAAGTGAATTAAAATAATGAAAAGGACATCAAATTCTGGTAATTCTGCTTAGGTCTATAATGTAATAGATGTGCAAAAAAGGGTAGATATCTACTATGCAGTACATTCTGCATGGTTCCTGTGCAAGAGTTTTCCTAGCTATTTCTTATACTGAACTTAACTGAAGATATCATTTTATTGTGTGTGACAAGTTTGGTTCACATTCTTTCATTAAAGAAATAAGAGGTGAAACGATAACTTCAATGGACAGTGCAGTGCGGTGTGAGTATAGGCCCCCGAACTCTGGGCAGCTTCGGGAGTAGACGCCGATGGGGATGGTGTGCTGGCAGCGACTGTGGTCGTCCGCACAAAGAAGTCCTTGCACAGTGAAATGGCTTGAAAAATCGCAGATTTGCCATAATCCGTTGGAAGATTAACAAATACATCTTCCCCTTTCACTGCTGATTTTATAGCTTTTGATTGTAACTCCTTAAAAGATGATAATTTCAACCTTTCGACCGCATATTCAAGGCTCTTTGATAAGAGATCTCCTTCGTCGCTCGCCATGTTCTGTAACCGCTCAAAAATGTATTTATGATTATATATGTTGATAATGAATATGCATGAAGTTTTCTCGAATCGTCTACTCTGATTGGTGCGTCGGATTGGAAGGGGCGGTTTGGCCGGCTTTCTGGGTAAGATGCTTTGCATCTAATTATCTCCTGATTCGGGAGCGGAAATATAATACAAAACAAAAGAAATAAACTACAACAACCACTCAGGTTAGTAAAGGCCGAGATGCTGACGCACCTCGTCCCACAGATCACAGTCGTCGCGCGATTAGTCTATGTATTCAGGCGCGTTTAGGGAAATACAGCACGAGTGCCTTGACTAAAGGCTAGGTGAAGGGTGGATATAGAAGTTGGCTTGTTGCCAACTCTGACCTGGTAGCAAGGCTTGCAATCAGCCCGCAACACGCATTGAATGCATGCTAGACAGAAGGCTTTCTTACCACTTAGCCTGACCAGGCATGTTACTCTCCACTCAAGTGCGTACAATTCCACATGGGCGGGAAGGAACAGAATTACATAGCACTTTAGCTTTTTAACGACTGATAAAACTTGGGTGAGGTTAGGGGATACACTTGGTATTACTTAGGATTTTTATAGAATTTGAAAGGCCTTAATATGACAGTAAAAGGTCAAAAACTGAGCATGTGCATAATAGGTTTTTTTATTGTTGTCATTCTAAAGAGGAGACCTTTTTATTCTTAATATCAGGCTGCTTCATATCACTATTCTTTGAAAGTCAAACAGTAATCATTGAGGAATTCAATTGTGCTTCTATGAATTAATGGAACCCAATATAGACATAATTATACATGAACATGCACCCGGTTCGTAAACCTGAAGGTTGATGTAGGACTTTTCTTTTTGTTTTTACAAAAAATCAGGCGATTAAAAATAATAATAATAATTGCCCATTGCCATAATCTAAGAGCAATAATGTGTCAGGGAAATAAATCTAGAAGCCCATCGGACAGTTTGTACAAAACAAATTAAGAGTAGTTTACTGCGGAATAAATTGAGATGCCAATCAAAAGCTTTATTTACTTCATTTTGTATTTCTTTATTTCCATCCTGTGGCACTGTATAAACGAATATTAAAGCCTGATATTGTGAGGGATATAATCATAATATGATCATGATGATGTTAATGTGCCTAATAACATCAAATCGTGGTAACGAGGTAGAAATACAAATGTGTTATCATGCATTCAAGTTAACAGCATTGTAATCCATTGATCTGTGTTATCTCCATTGATGGATCTAAAGCCTCGGTCACAAATGCCATTACGAACTGCTACGAACGCCGTACGAACGATATTCAGACAATGGAAATTCGGGAAGACAACGGAAAAACAGGGAGATTCGTACGAAATTATCGTTCGTACGAACATTTGTGACCGAAGCATTAGAGGCACTGGATACATTTGTCACCCCTTAACAAACTGCCATTACGTAACACAGGAATGTCCCCACCACCTGTATGTGCCCCCCCCCCCCATCCGCCAAAAGAGAAATAATTATGATTATTTGAAAAAGATGACACTTTTTTTCTTCTCTTCTTCTTTTAATTGTAAGATATTTTAGATAAACAGTCCCCGTCAAATAATCATAGATTCGCTATTTTTGTCAGCACGTGATGCAAGCATTGAAAACTGATTGTCCTCTGTGATATCACTGTTTGAATGATGGATAATACCATGACAACCGAATATTAGGAGGAATTCACTCCATCGGTGACACTTATTTACCGATATTTGATTCGACATATCGATCTTTTTTTATTTTACGACGAAAGATCGAGGCATAAAAAGCTCTGAAAATAGGCAGCGATCGAGCTGCTCAAATTGAACGCCTACACTCTCCAAATTGAATCGTCCATGCCCCATATAAACACACTGGTGGATGCTTTAGGTCAGGCGTGTCCAGAAGTGTACAAAGTCTAATCGGTTGCTATCGCAGGTGCATGGTTTGATGAGTGGGTTGCCTTCCTAAAGCGATCGCATTTAGAGTGCTAGTCGGGTAATTGTGAACGCGGCGTATTATTGCTCATCCCTTGGCCCGATGCTTGCGTCAATGGAACCCAAACGGTGAAAACATTATGCTGCGTGTAACCCAGATCTTCTGCACTATGTGCATGGGTACTACAATCTCATGTTACGTGAGATATACAAGCGTGTTATGGAAAACAACCATGTAGCATTTTATTGCATAGTTATCGGTGGTTGTAGTCCACAGGGAAATGAATGTAACTAACCTCATACAAAACAAAGGCTACGATTGTGAACGGAAATGTAATTTTCCTATTTTGATATTCAGCAAACCTACCCCCCTTCGCCCATTTTACCTCTACATTTTCACTCGGCGAGTGGGCGGTTTAATGACAGCAGGCGCGACTGAGCTGAAGTTGTCTATTAATGTTTTTTTTTTCTCTACCGGCCCATCTCGAATAATAATACTGATATATAGTGATTGAAGTATAACCAAACCACTAGTCATCCCATCGACCGGTAGATCATGTGTAAAGAGAAGAAAACCAGGAAGAGTGACATGTTCACCATTAGTGCAAACGAGAAGTTTTTAATCGTCTAATGGTGATATCTTTTGCTGACGATTGATAATCATCATTAGAACGGTACTGAATCCTAGCTGAGAGGGTTGGGGCGGTAAAGGGATTTCCCCTTCGAGGTTTTTAGTTCAAGAAAATAATGTTACTCCATGCCTTTTTAAAAGCCATTGTATGTTTTTTTTGGGGGTAAAATTAATAAATTTCTTTGAAGAAAAACAGATCTTTTTGGAAAATAGAAGACAACGTACCAGAAGGGTTTCATCCATGTTATCTTAACATTTTTGATGCATGTCAATTCAATGTATTTATTTGTCCAATGACATTCAACATGAACATTTGGTTTTCTCAAATGTTAAATAAAAGCTCAGACAAGGTTTACAAAGAACAGAAATATGATACAAAACATGGATACATTAATTTTTAATACATGTCATTATTTTTCATCACATAATTACAGTTTTAATTTTCATATACCTATATTTTCGGATTCTATTATTCACAACTTTGCTTGTTGTCATGGTGAGATGTTAACCTATTTTGCTTTAAAATATTTCTGCATTTATAGGGATTTTGTTTAGAGTATAGAATAAAATAATGTTATCTTTATTATATTTCTTCTTCTCCCACCCTCTCTCAAATACAGGGACACGAACAGACCGCGAGTAATGAGAAAGCATCTGCATACAGATTATTACAAGGTGAAGAGTCGCGTCCAACCCATCACCACAACCACCGCCACCAACACCATCATCATCGCCTCCCAAAGCTTATTCTAGTACCCTCCTCCAACACCAAAACTCCCCGTCGCATTAAAACGCACCGCCTAAGCTCAACTAGCAAAACACCACGAGTTGGTCACGTTACGAAGCCACCGAGTCCGCATCACCGAACATCAACTCATTTCACGCCCGATAAGAATAACTCTGCCTCTCCTCAAATTGTCGAGAAATGTCAGGAGAGTACCCAAGAGCACTTGACAAGAAATTTGACATGCGAAGACGTTTATCAACAACAAGAACGGAAGACCCCGACAAACGAAGAGCCGGCATACAAGCCCGAGTTGGATTGCCTCCGTCGGATCAAGTTCAAATTGAGCTGGAGGTATGATAACATCGATTCGGCGACCAAGATTGAAAAGAATCCGCGCACAAACATGGAAACGGATACTCCGGCAGACGATAAGCCCAAACTTTTTGATCACATGATATCGACGTCATTGAATTCGACAACGCCAAGCTGTAAGGGAAGCAAAGAAAGAGAAGAAAAGGAGGAAGAGGAGGAAGAGGAGAAAGAGGAGGAAGAGGAAATGGAGAAGGAAGAGGTTGTGATGGATGGCGAGGTGCAACAGCCTGAAATGTGCGCGGCGGATAGTGAGGTGTATTGCGAAGGAGTTGATGACGATCGAGAATCGCTTGAGGTGACAACTAATAGTGTGGACATTGGACAGATGATGACGTCATTGACCACGCTTTACAACAGCACGAATGTCAATGGCCCGAAGGTTGTAGAGGTGGCGGATGAGGCAAATACGACCTTGCTTTCACCACATGCTTCATCGTCAACCGAGGCGATGGACCAAGGCTCTGATGCTTACTCCAACCAACTATCCGATTCAGACCAACTCCATTCAACAATCTCGCAAGATGACGTCACAATGACCGCCTACACGAATCAGGGTACCAGCAGATGGGAAGACATGGCGGGGGAAATGTGTCTGAAAAACTCTATTGTTGAAGGTTCTGATGATTCGGAAATGAGTTCCTTTGAAATAAAGACTGAATTCATCGATGAAGGTTTTGTGGATTCAAACAACAATAGTGAATTCGTCCTGGATATGAACGTGCACTCCTAACGATCTTTCGGGACCTGACTATGTTAACCATTACCAAAGATTGTCCATTGAAACAAGAATAGTTTGAAGTTACAGAATGGAAACGCTCCCTTATTATTGTACCTTTCATTCCATTCTACACACCTGATATTGTATTTGTGAGATGATGATGACGATTCACCTCTCATCAGTTCCTTCGTACATTCCAAAATTGAGAGGTGATAGTCATTCCTCTAGCACACCTAGATTGAATCTTATGGCCAAACGGGTTACCAAATGACGTTTTTATTGCCTGTAGGAACAACTTAAATGAAACCAGGGGTGTTTCACAAAGACTAAGATCGACTTAAAGTTGGACTTAACGATGGCAGACCGCTCATGCCACTGTTTGCTCTCATAATTTACTGGCATTGGTATCTCAAGGGATGTCAAAAATTTACAGAATTTACATTTTTTGATAATTCATTATTGAAAGAAAAAAAATTATCCGAAATATCATAGTGGTGAGAGCAACCAGTGGCATAAGCGGCCTGCCATAGTCCAACTTAAAGTTGATCTTAGCCTTTCTGAAACACTCCCCTGAAGACTTTCATAGTGCAATAGAATAGAAAAAAATAATGCAAAGATATTGTAAAAGAAAGCAATGTTTCGAGCACACCTATAATTACAAGAGACTGTGAGTTTGCAGACTTGTGATTCTGTGACATGAATGTTTGGTACAAAACTCTTCTAGAGCCGGAGATGGAAACGATTGTTGTATATTTTCAATACTGTATTGATCTAAAAACTATTGTATGGTATTTCCCAGGTAATTCGCCTGAAATGTTCATCGAAAATATTTTGAATAATAGTTTGTGATGCAATGGAGGTTCAATAGGTCTTCTTCAAAATCTCTGCAGCACAACTTACTGGAAAATAATAAGTAAATTCTCTACGAGTTTTTGCTTGAAAATAGTGAAGAGTGTTATGTAGTGTGTGTGAATAGACCAGATCCCGTTCTTAGTCTTCAACTCATCAGTGAATACTCTTGACAAAAACGAGGAAGCATTCGAAAATCGATGTATTTCAACATGTTTTTCTATTTGGATGGAAGCTACAGAGAGTGTTGATTTGGAGGTAACCAAAGAAGAATGTATTTGGAATGCTTTTTACGGGTCACTTTTGTGAAGAAACTGACTGTATATTTCAAACAATTTTTGAAAGTATTGGTGAAAATTGGCAATTTAACAATTGAACGTGTCGTCACATTTTACAGTGTTGTATGGAAAGTGATATCTTCGGCATGAAGTATGAAAAGGATATATATATTTTTTCAATTTTCTAAGCTTGATGTTATTAAAATGCAATTCATAACACTTTGTTTACAATTTGGGCAATATTGTTTTCGGCACTTTTACAGGAGAATTACTGACTGTATATAGTACGTACAAATGAAATGGATTTATTGATTGATTACTTTGAAACAAATATTAGCATTTAAGCAAACATAACCTAGATCAGTACTTTTGATGTGTAGCATAATAATTTGCATATTGTTATGAGATGCGAACAAAAAATAACGATGTTTTCGTTTTTTTTTAATTGTGTTTTATGAATATGTGTAATTATTTGTTATTTTAATGTTGAAAAGTAAATTACTGTAAAGCGTCGAAAATAATGTACAAAATATATTTAAAAATAGCAACAACATCAAAAGACGAAAATTGCCTATGATATTTTTTATATTATTACGTGTCTTAATTAAAATAACCTGTAGATGAAGGGTTCTTCAGTATTTTTCAATATTGTGTAATGTATATGAATGTTATCAAAATTGTCTTTAAAAAAGTGATGATAATAACTACTCGAAAATTATTACATCAAATCACATTGGATTGTTATTTCGATTGGTTGTACATTTAATATCGGGTCTAAAAAATAAATCTGACTCTTGTTTTCAATCGAAATGCTTGTAACTTTTAACTATTTTGGTAAAACATCAATGGCTCATTGGCTTGTTAACAGAAATGAAAAACAAACTGAATTGTGAGTTTGTTGGTGTTTGTTCTTCGTTTGAATTATACGCAGCTGAAGGTCTTTTTGTGATACGACGGTGTTTGAAGAAGGAAGAGGATAGTTTATGAAAAGTTCTATTTTTGTACAGTGAACGAATTATGTCAGACTTATTTGATTGAAATGGTGCTTGTGCAACGGAAAAGTTTATTATATGTAAGACCTTGTAATTCTTTGAGTGTAATATAACATTGTATAATGTCAAGAGTAATTGATTGGAATAAGGGTGATGATGACCATGTGAACCCTCTTTTGAGAGGTTTTATTTTTCTTTTGAAGTGAGAATAGCCGTAATCATGACCATTAATGTTTCTCCTTTTCGAATGAATACGAAGTAGTACCAAGATTTACAAATAGTCAGTTTTCATTTATTAGCTGTCAGCATTCTTTCAATACAGAGATACTATTTGTGAAGTTTAAGGTTTGAGACCTACGTATGTACAAATGTAAATCTCGTGTATATATAATGCTATAGTATATAACTCAATTGTTTGATTAATCGCAGTGTTTTGTGATAAAAGAAAGATAAACCGTGTCTATGTTGTCTAAACTTCTAATGATACGATTCGATAAAAGACATTTATTGAGGGGGGGGGGGAATAATAGTTGGCATGTGTTAATATAAAGGGATTCTTTTCATCCAAATTCTTATAAGCATGGAGAAGAAATAAATGTTCACTTTAAATACACTTTCATTTCTTATTCGGTTGATAGAGTGTATACTATCAAGACAGCGTCTTAACATTGAGCTAATTCTTAAAATTACTCGTTATAATTGGTTTGTATGATCGCTTTAAATATATGAAATCACGCCTTCAAATGGCTAAAAGCCTGATGTAGAAATAAAAATAAGTAGAGTATTACGGGTATGGACACTCTGATCATAAATTTTGAATTTTGGGGGAAATCAAGTGTATTAAGACTGTCTTTCTTTGTATAAGGATATCGTTATTGTTTTATCTGTCTGGAACAGAAATCAGTGTAAAGAAAATATGAAATATGATTATAGTTTGGTATATTTGAGCAAATAAATCGAAGAGCTTACAGTCTAAAACTTGTGTAATGGCGAATGGTTACTACGTTTTCAGTGTTTGAGTGATGTAAGACTGATCATATAATGAATCTAAAAGGATTGTATGGCAAATATAACAATACTTAGATGTGATAATAATTTATTAAAAAACGATGAATTAGTCTTGTGCACATGATGTACAATATAAAAACACAGATTAGAGAGAAAGAAAGAGGGAAAGAGAGAGAGTGAGGGAGTGGGGGAGAGAGGAGGAGGGGAGAGAGAGAGAGAGAGAGAGAGAGAGAACCTCTCCTTACAATAGGGTAATTTTTTAATGTTTGTGTTTTTTTATCCTTTTTTTAATTTTCAGCACTCATATGACATGATTTCGAAATAAGAAAATGTCCTTTACTTGGTTCTAAGCCTTTGAATGAGGTTCCAATGTACATGCGTCTGATATCTGTTTTGAATTCCTCCTCCTAATCCCCCTCACCCCTCTCTCTCTCTTCTCTCTCTCTCTCTCTCCCTCCCCTCTCTCTCTCTTTTCTCTCTCTCTCTCTCTCCCTCCCCTCCCTCTCTCTCTTTTCTCTCTCTCCCCCCTCCCCTCTCTCTATCTGTCTCTCTCTCTTCTCCCTCTCTTTTTCCTCTCTCCCTCTCTCTTCTCCCTCTCTTTCCTCTCTCTCTTGCTCTCTCTTTCCCCTCTCTCTCCCCCTCCCTCTCTCTCTCTCTCTGTCTCTCTCTCACTCTCTCTATCAGCCTTCTCATCATCCCTGTCATATTTCAAATTATACTGCATATTACATTACAAAGTCTCTCTCCATTGATACAAAAAGTCATGAAAACAATGCCCAATACCAGCAACATTACAGCATATGAAAATTAAATTTAATGCATTTAGTATCCAAACCTCACAGCACAATGGCAAATACAAACCTCACAATGTGAAAAAGAAAACCTCTCATGCATAAAAGTTGGTAGATAAATACAACGTCAATGATGAAAAATATTTTGTTGAAAGACAAATGGATATACTTATATTACATTGACTGGGCTTGAGGGGTACATCATAAATATTGACCAAGCTAAGATCATATTGCTGAGTCGCAGGTGAGGGCAATATGGTCTTAGCGCGGTCAATATTTATGATGTTCCCCGAAAGTAGCCAAGTCAATATAGTGTATACATTTCAGATATATTGCATGATATATCTATACATTTCTCAACTTCTATACCTTATAATAAAACTATGTATTAAAAGTCTGATGCAACTAAAAATATCATTATTTAAACCCTTTAAAAGCCTCTTCCATATAGGAAAAAATAATCATCAAAGTGATATACACTATACAAATATTGAATATAATTCTTGTTATTGACATGTTGAATATGATTTGACTTTGGTTTAACAAGCATCTTCATCGAGCTCAAATTAATCTAAGATTTTCACAGGTTAAACTTATCATGCAAAGCTGAGGTGACTCACTTATCAACCTTGAAATGGAAGAAACGGATAAAAATATTGCTGCAATCAATACCATGGCCAACAAAACTGAAGAAAAAAAATCAAGATATGACTTTTAAAAATGAATATCTCTAAAATATCAACACTGTATAGGCTCAAGATAACAATATATCATTTTTTTCTTCCATTTTAGACCAGAATGTGATATGAGTTTTACTTCTCTGCTATGTTACATCACAATAATTAAATAAATAAAACACAATGAGAACTGAATATGAGTAGTTCTACTCCATTTAAATAATGTACATGAATGGCCAATTATGATTTAATCTCATCTTAACCCATTACAAATATAATTAACCTATTTTTACACAATACCTGTTCTTCATTAACCTAATTTCTCTCATATCACTTCCCAAACTGAAACCAAAGTGCATGTCATCCCTATGAATCAATATTGATGACTCAATAATAATGACAGGCAGGTCTCATTTCTACACATGCAGTCATGCATAGACAGGTCCTCAGCTCACTCTATTCTAATTACACACTCCAGTGAACATATCATATATTGGAAGATAGATATATTTTGAAGGTCGTTTGCTATAGCATATTATCCATCATTTGATCTGAATGCCAGTAATTTAGCATAATTCTATCTTTCCAAGTTATTGTATCTCTTCTTCAAAGGTTATGATTGACCTCTAATTGAATCTCAATGATTACACTTTAGTTCAAGCTAGAATACAACATTTCCACCTGTTTGTAATGATACTTTTTCTGGCTTCTCTCTTCTACCACAAGATAAATTGTGGTTTATGCGTGTCTGGAAAAATCTCCATCCACTTACAGGCACACTATTTGTCTTTTCTACAGACAGTTTTCTACCATACCCCAAATCGTCAAAACAATCTCATCTCTTTTCCCCACAATAATAATTCCTTCATTATCCGAGCATATATAAGCTGACTGAATATTGGACAAGCTTTATATGAATAAGCGCATAACCCTGTGGAGATGATTGATGGCTCTGTCTGCATTGGATTTCTATTAGGATGGGAAGTCATCAATCAAATCTGATATTATTACAGGTATATTTGATTTCAATCGATGCAGCTTTCATTGCTAAAAGATATCTACCAACAACCCACTTAAAGTTTATTACACAAAAGTTAATAGCCATTATCAACCTTGATAGAGAATGTTTGCTTGATGGAACACTGAATCAAATAGGGGAAAGTGACGTTAAGAGAAAATGCAAATAAAAAGAATTTAAAATGAATTTCACTCAAACTCAGCATAACAATGGGCAAAACTATACTGTACACTCATGGTTACAGTCAGACTGTCAGAGGGGACAACAATTATACTTATTCTTGTCAAAGGATTTTATCATAAATCAATCCCTTTATTGAAGCCACTTGTACATCATCAACAGTCTTTGATGACCCCATAGCTTCTAATGCCTCAAAACATAGTGATTATCATGCCGAAACTGTACATTTATAAACTACTATAAACTATAACATCATCACCATAATTTCACTATTCATTCACAGGTTAATTTGTCTCCCCAAATAAATCTAAACCCCTCAAGACAACCTGGTTTCATATTTTTCAATGGGTTCCCTTTAAATGCAGATTTGATTGACACACCAATTAACCAATATAAAATGCAATAAGGATATTGGCTAGGAGCAATCTAAGTGATACAATGGTCCAAATCAGCCATCCATCTATCATGACTGTATAAGGTTTACACAGCTGGTCCTACCTATCACTCCCTCTATACAACACATCTACAACTAATCAGGAATACACACCAGGCACTGTTGCAACGGATACATGCAGCCTAATTGCTTATCAAATTTCAAGTTGGTATTATGTACCGGCACTTCTCTCGTGTCTCATGTCTATGGGGGCGTGCTTGAGTGGGCGGAGGTATGCACCATATGGTATGAGTGTTGGTTTCCGTTGGGATAATTGCATTCCATTTTTTTTTAACCCCGAGATCTGTGCATGCCATTGATTCATGGTTTGTACTAATGACCATGCACTACTCGGAATGATCCCTACACACTTTCAAATATGAAAGATAAGGAGAAAATCTGCAGATATATATATTTTAAGTACACTTTCTTGTACTCTAAATCTATTAAATTAGTGACAATTTTTATTTTTAGTATTACTCTTGCTCTGATATTCTCTTTTTCTTTCATGCCTGATCTATACCATTTAGCTTATATGCACCATATGGCCAAGTTTATCCAAATGCACAAATGAATCTGTTTCTGTAACCTTGGTACAAAGGCATGAAGACAACCAATTTAAATAATAACTTCATAGGTCATCAATCTAACTTTAAAAGAATTATTATTATTATTATTTTTCTCAACAATAACAAGTGTGAAATTGAATTAATCAAGTTCATGAGCATTATTCTTTGTATCAAGATGAGGGTATATCAATAGCTGACTGTTGATAGTATGCTAAATGAGGTTAAAATTACCTTAGAAACAACAATAGCTACTGCCAAATTGCTCCAATCTTGGACGTCAAAAAAAAAGGGGGCAATAAAAAAGTATTTTATGTATATACAACTTACCACTGATTCAATCAATGTATCTTTTTTGTTTCGTAAGTAATAATGTAAAATGTGAAATATAAAAGAACAAGATAAATTGAAAATAGAAAGATCACTCCTTTAGAGGTGAAAATAAAGCATATGATACAAACTTCACAAATAAAGAAACAATATCTTCTTTTTTGAAGAATCTGCAGTCGGCAATAAATAAAAAAGATCTCTTAAAATCAGCAAAAAAACAATATCAAGATGAGTGTGTGTGCGGGATGAAAGGCTTAATGCTAGTTTGGTCCAGGTCATAAGGGTCAAGACCGTGATATAATTCATAAACCTCGCGTTGTTGGATATTACTTGGAAGTACAACTAAACCCTAGAGCGTCTATTCAAGCCACATTTACTTCAATTAAATAGTAATCACACACATAGGGTAAAGGTTTTAGCACCAATTCAATCACTATTGTATGTGTTCCATATACCAAGTATTACAATAATGGTGAATGTAATGTAACCTGATATCTCAATGATTATTACCCCCACCCCATCCACTGCAATACCCCATTTACTCTAATTACAGTGGGATTACATAGTGGATTAATCACTCAATTCCCAATAAAAATAGAAAACTAACCCTAGCCCATTACTTGCATACATATAGGTTTGTCCTTCATCAAGGAATTTCACCTAGAGTAGTCTCCTTCAACACAAGTGTCATAAATGGATGCCAGGTAAGATATTCTCTAAATGCTAAAGACGCTATAAATATGCAGGCACAAAAGCTAAACAAAAGCCAGGATAATATTGGCAGACACCTTGGAATAGACTTTCTAGATAGATGGCGCTCTACAATTATATTTACCCCTTTCCACTTTCAGATCTCTACTCCACAAGAAATCCTAAATATTTTCCCAAACAATATCTTCATACATAAAGCATAACTAATTGAAAGGATGGTATGAATATAATGATATCATAGTGGGACTAAATAAGTGCTTCTTTCCCTCAAGTATAGGAAGCACTGACATTGTTACCCTAGCATTGCTACCTTATAGGTTATTCAAGCATTCAAGAAATGCCCTTCTATCAGGGGCCACTACTTGGGGGGGGGGGGGGGGGTTCACTCTCATACACAAATGCTACCCATACGTGTCCATCTACCTCTGAAATGGACCCTAATGGCGTATAGCACCTTTTCTGAAATTACCCTTTTTAAAGAAAACGTTGATACCTGTAAACTTGAAAAGGTACCTTTTTTTTGTTTTTTGTGCGATCAGTGCTTGAAAAACACCCTTTTTTAAAGAACGCCACTGTATAGCTGAAAAAGACACTCTTTCTACGCTTTTTCTGGACACAGGTGCATAGCCAGTCATGTTGAGAGTGACCCCCCTGGGTACTTTATCTGCATGTAGAATAATGTCTTACCACGAGACACCCATGCCAGACCACATTCCACTGAATTTCCAATTAGAGGACGTCACACAACACAACTCCTTACTTCAGATAGATTGATTAACAGATTTAGAATTCCTTCTCACCACCACCTTCTTGAGGAGTGGAGTGTTTGATCTCTTTCTACTCACTGCTGTCACCACTGAGCTAGCTGGGATGGATGGTGAACGTGATGGTGTCCTACGAGGGCTTTTGGCGGACAGCCTTTGCTTGATGGAGTTCAAGGCCTTCAGGGCTTTCGTTGATTCTCTGTTGGGAAACAAGCATATCTCATTGAGTTACATCACACGTGACATACTAACAAATAAAAAAATAAAAAACGTAACTCACACAGAAGCATGAGCATCAATCCCTATGTAGAACTTTTCATTACTATTTTTTCTTGAAATAAGGAGCCTGTATATACATATACAATATAGTTTATCAAGTGCACAGTATAGCATAATAACACTCAGTTTTTATATAGCACAAATTACAAGTAAGTCTCTAAGAGCTTCCAAACTTGGAGATTATTACCCCGTCTTTAGCTGTGCTGCCATTACAGCGCTCTAGCATTTCAAGGAATTAATTTCTGTCAGGTACCCATTTACATCACCTGGGTTGAGTGTGGCAAATATAAATCAATGTCTTGCCAAAGGACATTAGTGCCGCGGAACTCGAATCGCAGACCTTGTGATCGATAGTCCGGCGACGTACCATTCGACCACGACACCTTTACACGTGAACAGTGTTGTACAGAGAATGAATATTTAGAAGGGTATCCCTAGTAGTTTTGTGTGTTGCGAAAATATATTTTTTCCCTAATTTCTGGAAATGCAGACTATTTTTTCCCTATTTCCTTCAAGAAAATAGGAAAAAAATAGGGCTATTTTTTTCCTATTTTCAAGTACAAACTATTTTTTCCCTATTTTTTTCACCTATGTTTTTTTTCAGACTATTTTTTTCCTATTTCCTATAAGAAAACAGGAAAAAAATAGTCCTATTTTTTTCCTATTTTCAAGCACAAACTATTTTTTCACCTTCAACTTTTGTGGACTATTTTATTCCTATTTTTTTTTAAAGAAAATAGGAAAAAAATAGTTCTATTTTTTCCTATTTTCGAGAACCAAACTATTTTTCCCCAATTTTTTCACCTTCATCTTTTTCAGACTATTTTTTTCCTATTTTCTCCAAAAAAATATGAAAAAAATAGGACTATTTTTCCCTTATTTTTTCATCTTAATCTTTTTCAGACTATTTTTTCCCTATTTTTTTACCTTTATCTTTTTCAGACTTCTTTTTACCTCTTTGCGAGTACTATTTTCTTCCTATTTTTTGCACTTAAATTTTTATGACATGATACAAATTTGTAAACTATTTTTTGTCTATTTCTAAACTTGCATATTTTCATTGTTTATGACTGGCATCCTATTCAAAAAGCCCGCTTCTCCTGCCATTATTTATCTCTGTTGTTCATTTTGCGACTTATTGGTGGTTTTTAGCTGCGGGGTCACATATTGAATAGTGAGCTCAAAGATAACCATAAATAAACAATGTGTAAAAAGAAAATGTACGAAATTTCAATTTTGTTCCTTTATTAATATTCTTAAAGGAAACCAAAACCTTCATACTAAGTTACTTTTATTGTAAAGTTAAAAGATTTGAATAAAATCAGTGAAAATTTGAACAAAATCGGGCAAGGAATAAGAAAGTTAGAGCTTTTTGAGATGACTAGTCACTAGAGGGCGGTTTTCAATTTGATGACATCATCTGTGAACAACTCTCTATGCCTTTTGTACATAATTTTTTTTTTCTTTTTTTTTCTTCATATTTATTTGTCTTCTTGATCCGACTTCCTAACATGTGAAGTAGAATATCATTTTGCATTCTATATCTTGCTTCCAGGGGAGTACATTATCTCAATCACAAGAAAGAAGGAAAAACATGAAATTTGATGTACAAAAGGCATGGAGAGTTGTTCACAGATGATGTCATCAAATTGAATACCGCCCTCTAGTGACTAGTCATTTCAAAAAGCTCTTACTTCCTAATTCCTTGCCCGATTTTGTTCAAATTTTCACTGATATTTTTCAAATATCTTAAACTTTACAATAAAAGTTACTTAGTATGAAGGTTTTGGTTTCCTTTAATTTATTTACAAACTATAGTAGTGACTAGTGCACTCAAAGATAACCATACATAAACCATGTGTAAAAAGAAAATGTACACATAGACATTTCAAAAAAAAATTCTCCTTTATTAATAGAAAAAAAAGCATTCGATCGAGATATTCCCGTTCTATGCGTTTGTAAAGTTTCAACGTAGAGGACAATACGCAAGTACCCGTACGTAATTTGAAAATGACCCGTTATTTTTTGTCCCCACTGGCACTGCTGTGCGCATCGGACTTTGCTGATTTTCGTTCATCAAACGTCTCCAAATCACACCAAAATGTCTTCCAGCAATTATTCTAGCGATGAAATTTCATCAAGAGATAGTGACTCCTCATACTCCATGGCTCCTTATCCCATTTTAGTGATTCTTCCCAAGAAAATGAGCCCGACAAATTTTCAAAATATTACTAGTCCCACTCGTAGAGATACGAATTTGTTGTCGAATGACGGACCATCGACGAGCGGAACTGGCCCCAGAAAACAGCTGAAAAGGTACGTTTATTTCTGAAACTTAATTATATTATGATATATAGATTTTTATTGTGTCTGTTGTTGAATATAATGCTAATTCATAGACATAGTAGGCCTATAGAATGTTATTTTACGTATCAATATTCCCATGTAGTAGTGTTGAGGCACACATAGGAGCATCACTATCCTGGCTGTGTAGTAAAAGCGCTGCTTTTGATTCTCAACATTTCAAACACCACTGTACAAAACTCAACTGATTTCACTCAAAATCGGTACTTTAGTGACAATTGATGACACCTAAATAGCAGTAAAATACATTTTTTTTAACTTACTGATGTTAAAAAGAATAATTTAAAAATTCAAATTGTAAGTCTAGTGTCAAACTTTGCTTACAGCTGCATCGACATGATTGTGTACAGTATATGCGATTTTGTGTGGTGTGTATATTTGTGAATGGGTATAATAATACCTGCCTCACAGCAAGCATGCAGTGCTAGAGGTCAATACGCTTTAGCATTGACTCTCTATGCTTTGCTGGAGTGTGTTGAGGTTGTAGACTACACAACTTCTGAGTGAAGTGTAGTGAATCCCCAAGTGCAGTGTAGTGTCTGTAAACAAACGTGATTACAATAAATCCACGTAGAAATTTCAGATTTGTTACCATTACTACGTCTGTCAATTATATTGCCTTGCATGATATAATGTTTTGATGTGGTTTTAGGCTAAATTGTATCTCAAATTATTTTTCTAGGAATCAGAAAACACAACCTGCTAAAGCGCCACGCAAGAAGAAGAGCAAGTCTTCCAAGTCCGAGAATGTGTCTGCGAGGTATGTCCTTACTAAGTAGAAATCTAAATCTATTGTTGATAATTTGTTGGGGTATATTTATTTCATGTTTGTTAGTTAAGATCTGACATCAAAATATCAGAGTAGTTTACCTCATCATTATGCTAGAACAATAATTTGCAGGTGGCACAAGTTCTACCTAGATCTAGATCTACATTATTTTTCTCTTTCCTTTTTATTTTTTTCTTCAAAAAATTGTTCCTTTACTATTTTTTTTTCTGTGTTTTATGTTTTATTTTATGTATGTTCACCCAATATATCTAAGAATAAAATAACTCTAATTAATTGCCTACCTGAGTGGTTTACATTTCATGCACCTTGACAGCTCTTTGATGACTCCGTTGTTTCACCATCCGTTCATCGTCAGCCTGGCATCTTTTGTGCTATCATACTTTTGTACACACATGTTTTGTGCCTTTGAATTTTTCATTATGAAATACACAAATACTTGTACTAAGTATTAATTGCATTTTCATAAATGTACCAATGCATGATTATTCTAACCCCTAACTCACATTTCATTTATATCTTTACAGATCCATTGAAACTAATCAAGCTACAATGTACATGTAACATACAACCACCATTTGATTAGATGCCTGTGAACAGCATGACCAACATCTGTATCCTTTACATTAGTATTTGTTTCCATTTTATTATGTAATTCTTATGTCTAATCATTAAGATTCATAGGCAAGTACAACATGTATGTGTAC
>JAVYIG010017940.1:0-23534 GCA_035222895.1 Strongylocentrotus droebachiensis
AGCATTTTAAAGAAAAATAGTCAAGTTCATGACCATGCTACACGAAATGCCTCTGCGTTTCACTTACCCCAAGTAAGGACAAAGTTTACCTATAATACTTTGGTTTTTACTGGACCTATGTTTTGGAACTCTCTAGGCTCTAGCGTTAAGCAATCTGTTAGTCTCTCTTCATTTAAGTGTACACTTAAGGTTTATCTTCTCGATAAATACTGTGACTCATAGAGTAGTTCATTTTTGAAGTTATTATGGTGCCAAGATCTATTATGTATTACTATAAATGTAAATTTTCTTCTTCATATTAATATGTGTCTAACTGAATATTTTCAGATTGTCAACCTCTTATTCCCTCCCCTGTTGTCTTGTGCCCGTTGTGCTGTGCCTACTGTCGATGTGCTGTAGTCTTCTATTTTCTCATATTTTCTCTTTTCTCCCGTCTTGTCTAGTCTCGTCTCTCGTTTTGTTGTTGTTGTTGTTGTGTGTGTACACAAATATCTATTCATCATGTTTATCCGGCTCAGAGGGGGCCCTAATAATTACAAGCTCTGCTTTTACCAGGGTCTCCTCGTCTTTCTTTTAGTTAACTTTGTTTTTATCATTGCCATAATTTGTTATTTTGCATTGTAAATGTGTAATTATCTAATGTTATGCTCTATACATGTATGTCATTTGAAAGAAAGACGAATAAATATCTTATCTTATCTTATCTTATCTTAAGAAGAAGTAGTTGTAATTGTAAAAGTAGAAGGCCTAATTTAGTACTACCGGTAGTAGAAGAAAAAGAAGAAGAAATAGTTAATAGTAGTAGAAGTAGAAGAAGAAGAAGTAGTAGTAGAAGTAGCAGTAGTAGTAGTAATAGTAGTAGTAGTAGTCGTAGTAGTAGTAGTAGACAGTGGCGGATCCAGGGGACCCGGGGGCCCCGACCCCCTCCCCTGGGAAAACAAACAGGTAAAAACACGCTAATCTTACCTTTATTTGGAGACGCCCCCCCCCCCTCCCCTGGCGCTCAAGGGGGGGGGGGGGGGTGCGATTTTTAAATTTCCGAGGGCCGAAAAAAAAGTTAGTGTTCACTCCACCCCTTCCACCCCCCCCCACCCCCCCCCCCCCCCCCCCCCTGAGCGAATTATCGGCCGACGCGATTTGCAAATTTTTGGGAGCTGAAAATAAAAAATAAAACACATTATTGCTCCTAAAGTGACTCTCACACTCTGCCGTGTAGGCCTACCGTGTGCCACCGTGCGCGAAAATGTCTGCGGACGGTGGAGAACGGCGAGGGCACACGGTGGTTCGTTATCAAAGCGGGCAACACGTTAATAGGGCGTTGGCGCTTATTTACACCGGTGGGACCCGGCGAAAGTTTTGGGCATGTTCAAAACTTTGGCCGCCTGGCACCGGCCGCAAGTAAGCGGCAAGAGGACGGTGTTGAACGGTATGAGGACGGTATGAATACGTTATGAAAACGGTCACACTGTATGAACACTTTCACACCACGCTCATAACCCGTTACAGAACGGTGATGAACGGGCAAAAACAAATCCACCGTCTGCAACGGGTTGTAAGCGGGTTGTGAACGTGTCATGAACGTGTTGATACCGTGCCACCGTCTTCATAACGTATTCATACCGTCCTCATTACAGTGTTCATACCGGACTGCCAACGGGTGTTTCCAAAGCGGTACCGCCTGATTCTGACGGCGCCGCCTCCCTAACGCATGGGTAACATTCTGTTAACGCCTCGACGTTCCCATAACGTCCTATAACGGGTCGATAACGTGTCCTTACCTTCACAGTAGCGTCATATGAACGTGCCATTACCAACAAATTTACTTTTGTCACCGTGTGCCACCGTTTGTCACTAATTATTGGGTATATATAGAGGGGTTTCGTCAGATGAGCTTTACTTTTTCTTGTCATGACGTCAGCAGTCCGGGGACTCGCTCACAGGACGCTCCGAGCGGTGAGGGGACGCTAAGTGACTGGTAGGTGGCTGCTACAAACCCGGTGCACACGTTCGAGACCCGGTATGGGCCTGGTATGGAAACGGCCAGAAGATGGCAACGAAACGGTGAAAAGATTAATTTTATGATTTTTGTTTTGCGGCCGGGGACAAGTTCGCTCAAAACCCAACGTTCTGGACTCTGTTGTTTTTTAACAGCCCGGCAGGTGGACGGTAGGTAGGCCTACACGGCAGAGTGTGAGAGTCACTTTATCCGCTTATTCACCGGCTGGAGCTGAGTCAGCGCTAAATATTTCCTGAAAAATTGGACCAAAAGAAAAAAAGAAAAAAAACTCTTACCCCCCCCCCCCCCATCAAAATATTTTCTCACAAATTGGGGCCCCTCTTTGGCCCCTCCCTTGCCGCTGGCTGGATCCGCTTCTGGTAGCTTCTAGTAGTAGTAGTAGTAGTAGTAGTAGTAGAAGTAGTATAAGTAGTAGTAGTAGTAGTAGTAGTAGTAGAAGTAGTAGTAGTATATACTAGAATATGTGCCAGTTTATTTTACTGGTTTCAACGTGATTCAATACAATGGTGTACACACCGTTTTTCAGCCAGGGGTTTTAAAAAGGCCGGTGGTATATCGTTTGGACCCGCTGCTTTGGATGGGTCGAGGTCTTCAAGCTTCTTTTTCACACAATCTTCAGTGATTTCTATCTCAGCAAGGAGTTCTTCATCAGTTAACATTTCTAAGTTTTCGATTTGGAAATGACTAATTCTTGAAAATTCGATAATGATTATAAATTCGTTTTTTTTCTTCTTCTTTCTTTCTTCTTTCTAATTCATAGCTTGACACGCTCCGCACCGTGTACGGCGTCAATCTGAACGCACAAGGCAATTACAAAATGGTCGACAACTACCGCCGCATTCAACCTCTGAATGGCCGCACAATCTACTACAGCAGTGCAGTTACCATGTCACCGATGAGGGCACTGTTTATAGTGGCACTTGCACTTGTTGCTATGTTGCTCAATCGCTTTGAACAAGAATTGTAATAACAAAAATTGTTTACATGGAGAAATTAGGTTTAATATTACGGATTTAAAAAATATAAATAATTTAAACACGATATTCCTGTACAAGCTACCAGCCTTCTTGGGGGGGGGGGGGGGATGCTTGACCTTAAAATAAACTCATTTCGATGTGATTTGTAATGATTGGTTGGTGAAATGAACTTTTTTTAATTTTTCAATGAAATATACTTCAGTTTAAGAATGTGAATGGTAAATCTGATCCCGACGCGGCAGTAATATCCTTTGGCAAAATATTTACCTGCACTTGCTACTCTCCATCCAGGTGTTCAATAGGAACCAGAAAAACAGGGGCGTACGCAGGATTTTTTTTCGAGGGGTGGGGGTTTACAATTTGAAAATCGCACCGAAAATTTCGTAACGACCCTGCCAGCTGCTGAATAAGCGCGGGGGGGGGGGGGGAGGCGGGGTAGGAGCATTTTTTTGTTTATTGTTGTCCCGAAAATTTGGCCACCCGGTCTTTCGTTCAGTTGTGGGGGGGGGGGGGGGGTAAGCTCACATTTTTTTGGTCACCGTTTAGCAACTTGAGGGGGGATAAATTAGCTGTTGTTCATTTTTTATATTACAGGGGAAACAGTCAAAAGGTTTCAAAATATAGTACTTTATTTTATAGAAATGTATCTATGTAGCTCTGTGTGAAACAGTAGTGTTAGTCTATACTATGTGTCGCGAAAACGTTACTTATTTACATTTGCTTTGTAATACTCTCATTTTGTCCTGGACCAACTAATAGGCTTTACCTGTTTTATTTTGTACACATGTTGATATCTGGGCTTGAAATGTGATATATTTTGTTAGCATGAAATCTGTTTTTTTTTTTTTTTTTTTTGTAGAGAGACTTTTGTAGCGTAAATTTATAGGGGTTGAAATTGTTTTATAGACTGTTTGATTCGTATTTGTGAACGGCTGTAATACCGTCTCGGATATCATTGTACAGAAAACACAACATAATTATTCATTTTTTTATCATCCATCATTTAAAGTGGACGAATGAGGAGCATTATTGGCCCGCGTAGATATTATCCGCTAGATAGTGTCCACCATGGATAAAGGTTCGACCTCGGGTCATGCCCGTCCCAAACAAGAGGTTATAGTTCAAACTTGCAGTTCAGGGTTCTTATTATGTAAAAGAAAAAATGGAACTGATAAATACGTATGATCTATACATAATGTATTATATGCTTCTTAACATCACGGGACCACTTGAACTGAACGAATTAAGCATGCAAATATGAATTTAATCTTGGTGTGTGTTTCTTCTAAACAAAATGTTTTCCAAAATTCGTAGTAGTCTGTATTGTGCTGGTATTCAAGCAGATAAAATCAATTCGAGATGGGGGATTGATTGTGTAACAGACCTTCACGTGGAGGTGTCTTGGTATTGTGGTTCATTTGCTTGACACTCAATCCAAGGGTTGAGGGTTCGAATTCTATTACAATGCGAAAGTCATTGTACATTGCTCAGCATTGTGAACATTTGTAAAATGACGCTTGCAGGAATGCGAGCGGACATGCCTGAATCCGATGACTAGGATAATAATATTTCTTTAAATCGCTTAGAGACGTCGTAGATGTGCTGTATAAAACCAAACTATTATGATTGTTGTCATTGTTATTAATATTTAATGATGCGGGCCCTGCTTGCAAAGTAATATTTGCTTGAGAGATTTGATCACATGAGTATTCAACAAAATGCTTTTCAGTTAGAAAACTTTATTTCAGAAATCCTTTTGAAAGACTATAATAATTATTTCTGTCGTGTTGTAAAACATTCTTAAACAAAATGTTCTTGTTCACAAAATATTGAAGTAATAAATACTTTTTTAAGGTAAGATTTTGCTATTTGTGCCATAACATTATTAAGGGTTATTGATTGTGTAGGATTGTCCTAAAATGTTGTGTACATTTTTGAATCCCTTATATGATTTTTTCTTCTTCATTAAGTAAGTTTTCTTGTAGAGCTATAGAAATTTATTAACTTTTATCGAGATTTGGTTGCCAGTCTCAGTCGATCCCAAAATTGTTACTCGAATGAGACAGTGTGTATGATGCAACCCCTTAATGAGAGAAAAATGAGGAGATTGGGAAATAAAAAACGGATGAGAGTTTTTATGATAGCGATAATACTACCAAAATACCCTCCTTAAAGAGAGAGATAGAGGGGTAGGGGTATGGAGAGAGAGAGAGAGGGGGTATGGTAGAGAGAGTAGAGAGAGTAGAGAGAGTAGAGAGAGTAGAGAGAGAGAAAGAGAAGAGCTGCGGCACACATACACGAAGGCATGTACACTGTTGCCCATATATAGAGAGAGTTAGTATATTTTTTCTTACCTCTTTTAATGAGGGCATTCTGATAATTATGGTTTACTCTTGTAGATAAAGTTTTTGTCTTTTCAGAACTTTGAAGATCAATTTAATGAATCAATGAGAAAGATCAGTAGGATTCTGAAAAAATAATAAACGTTATCTATTAAAAATAAGCCATATTGTCGCAATCACTTTCTTAATCACGAAAAGAGGTAAGCAACAAATATTTCAACTTCAGGGACAACAGTGGGTTATAAACAGAAATACAGTGAACGGAGAATTTAGTATAAAATCCCATTTTCCCCTTGCAAGATAGCAAACAAAGCCCCGCCTCCACCCATGCAGAGTTTTATGGCGATGCGCCTTAGTGACGTCATTGATACAATAGCTGGGGTGTACCTAGCCTCTTGTAGATGGCCCTCGCGTTTTTGGAGTCCATACATTCTGGCGAGCGCACTCGGTTTCTCTGACTCGCTTCGCTCGCTAGAATTTACGGATTCCAATAAAGCTAGAGCCATCGACAAGAGGCTAAAGGCCCGGTCTCACCGCCAGAACTTTGCTGGAGCGTTCCTTGAACGGTAGAGAGAGGGGGCCGAATTTCGACAACACTCGTCACCGCGCACAAAATGGGAAACAAATCAAAAACACGGGCGTTGCCTTAGCGGTGCACCGCTGAAGCCGGCGTTGCTTTAGCGTTGGTTTAACGGTAGCGAGCGGTAGCGAGCGTTGGTCCCGCTCCGACACCTCCATACCAACGCCAAACCAAAGTTTATCACCGCAATGGATCGCTGCTTCAACGCCCGACACCGTTCCAGCAATCCCGTGTCCGCTCGTTAAACGCTTACAACCGCTCCACCAAAGTTTGTGCAACGTTTAATCACCGCCCGGGCAAAGCTGGCGAAGCAGCGGTGGTCCAGCGTTCAAGATTTCTGCGTTGGCCTAGCGGACCAAAGCGTCCACGAACTTGCGTCTAGCGCTGCCAAACTTTGACTGGGCGTTGTTGGAGCGGTGGTGAACTTTGCCGGAGCGGAAAATTGCCCGCTCCTCACCGCTCGCAATATTTTGTGCAGCTCAAAACTTTCGGAGCGGTAGGAGGGACCATCAGCGGTGGCCGAGCGTATACGGCGTTGCCTTAACAGGGGGCCAACTTCTGTTAAACGGTGGTACGTGAACGGTTACAAGCGGTGATGAATTTTTTCACCGCTCCAGGAACGCTCCAGCAACGTTCTGGCGGTGAGACCGGGCCTTAAGGTGTACCAAGTTAGGAGGCGCAGCATCCCCCCGAAAAGTATTGGCAATATAACATTTTGGAAGATCCCCCCTTAAAAAAAAGTGATTCCATTACTGTATGAATCACAGTCATGTTGTAAACTTCCATACTTCGTCCCTCCTGAGGCAAAGGTCTGGATATAACCACTATTTTATGTATGTTCTTTATCTATATAAATATTGAACCGTTTTCTTCGCTCATGGTCAATATTTGAATTCGTTTGAGAATTTCGCGTTTGATAATGTACTAGAAATTGAACTCATTGGATGTGAAGCACGTGAAAAGGTCGCGATCGCCTCTTTTCCGTTCTTTCTTCAAAACTACAGATCTTTCCCTCGCACTCTATAATGATCTTGTTGGTCTTTTGGTAGGTCTTTATGTTTAGTTCTTCTTTTCTGTATCACTATATCTGTAAATTAATTGTCTGCTTCCTCTTCCACTGCCCCTCGCCATGTTTCTTTTCTCCTTTTCTTTTACTCACTGGCACCCCTAATCCTCTCCTTTCTTACTTTGTGATTACATGGTGTTTCAAAAACACCACAGTGTCTTTCTTGCCATCTTATACCCGGCACATGACAGCGTATCGCCCTCGACATAATACGAACGGAATTTTACCGTACCTCGATCCTATTTATACTTTATATGATATTTTATATAGTTTCATTTTTTTAAAACAAATTACAGCCATTACTTACAAGTTTCCTTTTTGTTTTGTCTTATACACAGTGTCACACTGGATGGACACTCAATAATTGACGAAAGTGTTGAAACAAACATCTTTAAATATACCAAAACGTTATATTAGTGATAACTACATGTAGTCAGGGGCAGACATCCAGGGGGGACGGGAGGGGGGGGGGGGTGGGGTAACTTCCCCCTCAAAATGTCCCCCCCGACAATTTGAACAAGTGCACAAAAAAGTGTATAGCAGATACTGACTAAAGACTGCAACAAACTTTTAGGCTCTGGAGGGCCCAAGAGTGCAGCGTTTAGACAAATAAAAATCTTCTCGCTCGGTAGCTACACTCTCCCGCATAATATCAAGTAAAGTGTTCAAGTAAATATTTTTTTCCTTCATTTTTTGGACCCTCCAACAGGCCATTTTATTGAAAATCAATCTCCAAATAACGTATTTGAGCACATGTACCAATGAATATCATATTATAGTTCAGAATAAAATAAACATAACGAATATCAACCATAATAAGCGATTATTGAAGCCGTAGCATATTAATAACTGTAATAACAATAATATGATGATAATACTGTATATACAGAACATACATGTAGATTAGGGAAAGAAAACAATTAAATAAGAATGCAACATCATGACTGAAAATGATGTGGGAAATTCAATATACTCATACTAAACGATCAAAATCCTCTCAAAATGTATTCATTTTTTATCGAATTTGTCAGTTTTGTTAGCAAGTATACTAAATTGCCTCTCATTTGTGTAACTAATCCTGATATATTGTTTTATTGTCCGAAAGGACGGTATAGACTTTTGTATTCGAGAAAAATATAATTGTTGTTTAGTCCAAATTATTATACAGTTTAAAGATTTTTTTTTTCTTCAATGAAACCTAACAAAACGTGTATTAAAGACAGTTTTATTCTACAGCATGTTACAATATTTAACCAGTCAGTCAAACAACTCCAAATCAATTTGGTCACGTTACAGGAGTAAAAAAAGTGTACCACATCTTCTTCTTCTCTTTCACAAAGGGAACAGTTCTTATTTAGAATTATATTAATTTTCACAAGATCTTTATTCAAATATTGTATCCTATTCAAAAGTCTGTACTGAAAGTACCGAACTGTACTATGCGTTGTACAGGGAAACATAACCCTGAAATAATATTGCATATATTTATCATCAAATAATATACCATCTGCATGCCATCTATTACATAATTTATTCAAATGCTCGTCCTTTTCTTTTCACATAATTTGATAAATATCTCTACATCCTTTTTCATCTTTCAACAAGCATGAAATATATGCAGGGCATAATGGCCCATTTACCTTCATATTACAACTTTCCGATTGGGACTGCATTTAATAATTATTTGACAAAATTAGTGCGTAAAAATTAAGAAACTGTATTTTGATCGAAATTTTTTTTCACACTGTTCTCTTACTAAGATATGTCCTTGATCATCTAATAAATCGTTTAAAAATCGAATACCTTTATCCCACCATTCTTTAAAAATAAACACTTTCCTCCAATTTTAACCTCAGAATTATACCAAATAGAAATAGCTTTCCAAAAAGGAGTAGTAGTACACTGAACCTGGCGGACAAAATAAGCTAGTATTTGGAAGAGTTCTTTCCAAAAACAGTTTCTTAGCATAAATGATAATTTAGTGAAATATATATCACCTTTACCCCATTCCAATGATGATAGTGGACGTAAGAAAGCGTACATTAAATGGGTAACGTCTTTACATGAGTGAACATCAACCATTTTGAATCCACCATTTTCATAAGAACAAACCATCTATTTTCTGCTAATCTTATCAGGTTTCCCTTTCCAAATGAATTTAAAAAAGAGTAATTTATTGCTTTTAAAAGATGTTCAGAAGGGTTAGGAATGGACATAGATAAATGGTTAAATTGCGAAACTAGCATTGTTTTCACTAAGACCACGCGACCAAAAATAGAAATGTAATACGTTTCGACCAAGATATCATTTGCCTTTTTAGTTTATCAAATATTCTGTCGTAGTTGAAATCCGGAAGCTTTTCTAAATCAATACCAAAGTCTATTCCCAAATACCTTATGAATTCCCCGTTAACCAACGTTATGTCAGTCCCATGTACCTCATGTAAATCAATATTTACAGTTTTTTTCAAGGAACCGATACACAATATATGTGTCTTAATTATATTAAGATTTAAACTTGAATACTGAGAAAAAAAATCCTATAGCTCCAGAGCATAATGTAAACTTTCTGTATTGTAATATTCTATATTCCTTGTTTTCTATAACTAAACCTTTTATCTTGTGAGATTTTCTGACCAACATGCCTAAAATCTCTGCACATAATAGAAACAAATATGGAGAAAGCGGATCTCCTTGTCGGCAACCCCTTTTAATATTAAAACGCGAGGTTAAACAACCGTTAATTAACACATTTGAAGCAGAATTTGAATATAGTAATTTGATCCATTGAATAATTTCATCCCCGTAATTAAAGAAATGTAATACATTCCATAGAAAATCATATGAAACACAATCGAACGCCTTTTCAAAGTCAATAAAAGGTAATATCCCAGGAATATTTTTATGATCTGCATATTAATTATGTCATAAATTATTCTGATATTCTCTCCGATGTATCTACCGGACAGAAAGCCTTTTTGATCTTTATGTATGCTCTTATCTAACAGTGGTTTTATTCTGTTTACAATGCAACTAGAAAGAATCTTATATTGGACATTGAGCAAAGATATAGGACGCCAGTTTTTAAGTAGATTGCGAGATTTGTTACCTTTAGGTAGTAGAGTTATAATTCCCAAATTTTGGAAATGTGAAAATGTGAAAACATATGCTGCGTTCAAACTCCTCATTAAATAAATCCCTATATCTTTAAGAAAAAAGCTTGAAAAACTCTGCAGTAAACCCATCCTGTCCGGGTGATTTAACAGGTTTCAAGTTACCAACAACTTTGCTAATTTCTGTAAGGGAAGTTTCTCTACCCAACTCCTCTACTTTTTCATCTGAAATCTTAATGATCTGTTTCTTTCAGGTCATGTAATATATCTTGAAAATCTGATACCTCTTGAAATCCATAAAGGTCTTCGTAAAATATTTCTACCTCGTTCCTAATTTCCTCTTCCGTATTCAATATTATATAATTTTTATCAACAAGTTGAATAATTCTCTTTTCTACACTCCTTTGTTTCATAAGTTAACAATTAATGATGGCAAAACGGAAGTTCTTTACCTTTCCTCCAGATTCCTCCAAAGAACTCCCTCTGTTACGGTAACAGGCGGCGAGTCAGTTATTGAAGCCAAGGCCGAGGCTAGGAACTTGGGAATCATATTCGATGAGCACGCCACTAGAAAATCTCATGTCGCAGGGGTGTGTCGCTCTGCCATGTCATCCATCAGAAAGATAGGTCAAATTCGTAGGGTTTTAGACCGGAAGACAACTCTCACTCTCATCCATGCCTTCGTCACCTTTAAACTTGACACATGCAATGCACTTCTTCCTAATCTTCCTGCCAACGAACTGATGAAGCTTCAAAGAATTCAAAACATCGCAGCCAGAATCACAGAGAAAGCAACTGGTCTCACTTATACCACATCCCTTCTCCGTAACCTCCACTGGCTCCAAATCAACAAGCGGATTCACTTTAAGATCCTACTTCTCACCTACAAGTCTCTCTCTAACTCTACCCCTTCTTATCTGTCTGAACTCTTCACACCTAGATCCCAGAACAAACATCTTCTCCATGTTCCTCGTTTTAAGACCCAGTACTACGGTCGTAGCTCCTTCACCTTCAATGCTCCCACCCTCTGGAACTCTCTCCCGCTCGCCATTAGAACTGCACCTTCCATCCAGACCTTCAAGACTGCACTTAAGACCTACCTTTTTAAGAATTAATTATTATCATGCTTTGCTATCTATAATTTCAATTGAAATTGTATATGCCTACAACTTGTAATATGTGAATAAAATCTTGAACCATAATTGTTGTATCATTATTTAAGAATGGATTATAATGTTTTTCTATCTAGTTACTGTTATACTATCTTAGTTAAGATCTTGTCAGAATTTTTGTTTGAGGATAGTTCAATAGTAGATGCTTGTAATTAATTAAGCTTGTAATACAATGTAAAGCGCATAGAGACAAACCTTGTATAATGCGCTATAGAAATATAATTTATTATTATTATTATTAAGGTTATACAAATATTTGGAGGGTTTTTTACCATATTGAAATTCTTGTAGTAAAATACTTTCCTCCTTTCTTTCAAGCTTTTCCTTTCTTTTTGTCTCAAAATCTTCTTTGAGGGATACAATTTGTTTTAATATGCTAATATATCTTTATTACTAATGCCCAAATTTTACTTCAATTCCAACTGTTCAAGTAAATATTGTAAAAATGTGAAGTGTGAAAAAATTAAAAAAAATGCTTGTTTTTATACTATAGTTTTGCTAAGGAATAAAATTTGTTAATACAACAAAAGTTCAAAAACCTGTGAGAGGGAAGTCACTTCCGGCACCTTCACCCCAGTCGTTCACTATGCTCCCTCGCACTGGCGTAGTGATGGAGGGGGGGGGGGGGTTGGGGCAGTTATTCCCCCTAATAAAATTCAAACGTGGTTTATTTCTATACACTAAGAAATAAGGGCGCAATTGGGGTGCAGATTTGCATCTACCTACGCGTATTTAGCAGAGAGTGCTGCTATTGTAGCAGAATTGCACCCTTACTGCTTAGTGTGTAAGACGATGGAATGGCATGGTTTTCCTGAGCTTTTATAAGGCAGGCCCCTGGTTGCTCACCTGACCGTAATTAAATGCCTTAAAAAAACTGAGCTTCCGGGGGCTACGCCCCCTTTACCCCACTCCGATAAGTGACCTGCATGCCAGTGTCACAAATGAGGTAAATAAATTTGCTCATTCGACTGTAATTAAATGCTAAAACCCCTGAGCTTCCATTGGCTCCATTCCATGGACCCTTCCAGGGGCCCTAAGGCGGGCCCCTGGATGATCATCTGACCGTTAGTCAATACATAAAACCCCTGAGCTTCATGGGGCTATGCCCCTTGACCATTGACGGGGCTTTTGCCCTGGGCCCCTCGCCAATTTACGCTCCACTTGCTTCGCTCTCTTTGCTCTATCTGATCTTAAATACTTTAGCCCCCTTTCCACTTTGAAAAATGTTCCGCGGAGCCTGCATGTAACATGTAAAAGTGGGGCTGATGCGGATTTGTTGGTGCCCCTCAAACGTATTTGCTCATTAACCCACTGCCCCCTCGTCCCTCGCCCCCCCCCCCCCCCGGCCATGAAAAGAAATCGCCGCCCCTGCATGTAGTAACTAACTTTAAACCTAACTGTTATATTATTATCATGATACTCCATGGAATCAGTTCACATATTAATGACAGTAATAAAGCTTCTATAGCAAATATGTTTCCGAGTCTTTGTAATAGTGACATTAAATATTCCCCTTTCAGGAAGAAAAAAATCCATTGGAATCTAATCAATGATTTTCGGTCAATTATTACTAGAAAGTATGCACCAAATCGCACAAAAATGTGTTTGAAAATTCAATTTTATTTTAACTTCTGAGGGAGCCACATTCCCCCTCAGACATCACACTGTCCGTGCAAGCGGTGAATGTGAAGTGTGAAAAAATAAAAAAAAATGCTTGTTTTTATACTATAGTTTTGCTAAGGAATAAAATTTGTTAATACAACAAAAGTTCAAAAACCTGTGAGAGGGAAGTCACTTCCGGCACCTTCACCCCAGTCGTTCACTATGCTCCCTCGCACTGGCGTAGTGATGGAGGGGGGGGGGGGGGGGGGTTGGGGCAGTTATTCCCCCTAATAAAATTCAAACGTGGTTTATTTCTATACACTAAGAAATAAGGGCGCAATTGGGGTGCAGATTTGCATCTACCTACGCGTATTTAGCAGAGAGTGCTGCTATTGTAGCAGAATTGCACCCTTACTGCTTAGTGTGTAAGACGATGGAATGGCATGGTTTTTCCTGAGCTTTTATAAGGCAGGCCCCTGGTTGCTCACCTGACCGTAATTAAATGCCTTAAAAAACCTGAGCTTCCGGGGGCTACGCCCCCTTTACCCCACTCCGATAAGTGACCTGCATGCCAGTGTCACAAATGAGGTAAATAAATTTGCTCATTCGACTGTAATTAAATGCTAAAACCCCTGAGCTTCCATTGGCTCCATTCCATGGACCCTTCCAGGGGCCCTAAGGCGGGCCCCTGGATGATCATCTGACCGTTAGTCAATACATAAAACCCCTGAGCTTCATGGGGCTATGCCCCTTGACCATTGACGGGGCTTTTGCCCTGGGCCCCTCGCCAATTTACGCTCCACTTGCTTCGCTCTCTTTGCTCTATCTGATCTTAAATACTTTAGCCCCCTTTCCACTTTGAAAAATGTTCCGCGGAGCCTGCATGTAACATGTAAGAGTGGGGCTGATGCGGATTTGTTGGTGCCCCTCAAACGTATTTGCTCATTAACCCACTGCCCCCTCGTCCCTCGCCCCCCCCCCCGGCCATGAAAAGAAATCGCCGCCCCTGCATGTAGTAACTAACTTTAAACCTAACTGTTATATTATTATCATGATACTCCATGGAATCAGTTCACATATTAATGACAGTAATAAAGCTTCTATAGCAAATATGTTTCCGAGTCTTTGTAATAGTGACATTAAATATTCCCCTTTCAGGAAGAAAACAATCCATTGGAATCTAATCAATGATTTTCGGTCAATTATTACTAGAAAGTATGCACCAAATCGCACAAAAATGTGTTTGAAAATTCAATTTTATTTTAACTTCTGAGGGAGCCACATTCCCCCCTCAGACATCACACTGTCCGTGCAAGCGCGTGACGTCGCGCTAACGCGCCACTTCATATTGAACTCCATTGTGCTCCCCCTTCACATTTTAAAAAGGATTGACGCACATGCTGGCTGACGACCTTTAGACGGCCACCAAGAAGTGTCTTTTATAGTCCACCTCAACAAAGGATCAGATAAATATGACGAAATGCACGGTGAGTTACGAAGCTGTCTATCGAACAAGATGTTGTGATTTCTATCTATCATGAATACAAAACTCATATTGTCACAATCATTTCATGAAAAGAGGTAAGAAAAATATTTTCCAATTTGAAGGGTAACATTCTATATTATCTACATGTATAATTCTGGCTGGCGGCCTCCAGACGGTCGTCAAGGAAGACAGTGTTCTCAAATCTCTTTACCACTACACCTTCACAATGAATCAGATAAAAAATGACGAAAGGCAACATTGGTCTGTCCTCTGGTTGATTACTATAGAAGCATTTATGCTTTTTTAGCAGTCAGGTAAAATAACCACCACCCCTACCACCACTACCAGTTACGAAGCTGTTTATCTTACAGGAAGGCGTGATTTCTATCTATCAAGAATTAACAAAACTCATATTGTCACAATTATTTCATGAAAAGAGGTAAGAACAAATATGTTCAAAATTGAAGGGCAACATTTTATATATCTACATGTATTATCCTGGCTGGCGGCCTCCAGACGGCCGTCAAGAAGTGTTCTCTATAACACATCTCCACAATGGATCAAATACAAATTACGAAAGGCAACATTGACTTACAAAGTTACGTTCATTGAGAAATCAAAGAAAACCTCCAGATGATTCGTCATGCTATGGACAATATGAAATCCAAGAAGGCGACGATCGTTGATCGCGTATCAGTACTTGTTCTTTATTAGGTTCATTCACACGATGATAATTCATTTACTCATATAACATCATGTTGATGTACGTGTATATTCTTACAACATGCTTTCGCTCAATTATGAAATCAATTAGTTAAAAAAAAAAGAACTTCAATTTGTAAATGATATCTATAAATATATGTTCTTATCATATTTTGAATGGCCAAGAATATTATTTTGAAATTCTACATGTATAAATCAATTCTTGTATATTATGTGAACGATATTATGTGATAAATGATCCCTGTGAAAGGGGAACAAATTATTAAATCATTCATTTATTAGATCTATTCATTAGTATAATCTTTATTTCTTTTAAGTTTTATTCAATAATTTGAATTGATACAGACATTCGTGTATAAGATATTGATTTAGATATTCATAGAGGATTTGCGCCTTGGTGATTTACTTGATTGCTCAACTTAACGTTGAACTTTTAATTATGTACCACTATTTGTGTTTTTGTGTTTTTGGGGTGTTTTTTTTTTGGGGGGGGCAGGCATTATTAGGTTTTAGGCCCGCGTGCAAAAGAAAGGAAAAGTTACACGCATTGTTGTTAACTACCCACTTGCTACCTGCTGAAGCACATAAGGTGAATCGACAATATAACGTTTACAGAAGGGGAAGAGAGAGAGAGAGAAAGAGAGGGAGGAAAGGGGATAGAAGAGAGAGAGAGAGAGAGAAAGAGAGAGCGAGAAAAGAAGAAAAAAAATCGGCACCGACGATTTGCCGCCCACATGCGCAGTTGCAATTATTATGAATTACGGTGGGGTCTGGTGTCATTAGTTGAGATCGATATCCATGGACCGTGACGCATAGCACCTAAACTATATATATACTGACCGAATTTTATCCACAGTTCATTCGCAGCTCCTCCCTCCATCCGAACCAAGAACCCCCTTCCCATCTGGTAGAAGGACGACATCCCTTAACATCTACCTGATATTCGTCGTCTTTGCCTAAGGTTATAAACAGGTGTAACTCCTTTTTCACCACGGTTTGTGACAAAATCCAATTTTGGACGATTTTCACCTTCCCTAGCGAAAAAGTTGAATAAGTTTGAAGATGAAGTTCTTTGTATGCGTTGCTCTGTTGGCGGTGGTACCTGCTGTTTTTGGTGCAAGTAAGTGGTACATTTTTTTTAAGTTTCATATTTTCAGCACAAACGTGATTGTGAATCGTGCATGATTGTGGATCTGCTTTCGACTGACGGATTATTTTTTTCGTTGTTCTCTCTCTCTCTCTCTCTGTGGCGGTCATGTTGCGCCTCTGTTTCTGGCCGTCACCATCAGCTCCACGCCTTTGTCATTATAACCCAGGGACTTTTTAATTGCCGAAGACATGTCTAACTCTAACTTTTAAGTTACTGTTCTAACTATAAACATCGTGTAAATTATACAAGTTTTGATTCGTCAATGACGCTATGTCAAGATGTATTGTCAGGCTGACAATTTGAATGCTCTTTGGAAGGCTATTGAATTATCTTTTTTGAAAAATATCAATGAAGATGTCTTACTCCTATGGAAAACTCACACCCTGAGAGTGTTTTGAGATCGCTTGGTAACATACAGTTAGCTGAATCACTACGTTCTTGGTATTTATTTAGAGAAAACGCTACCATAGAATTTTATGATTCTAAATACTCTGAACCGAGCGGATGTCAGCTTTTTTGGTACAACAGATATATTCGTTCAAAATCTAAGCAATTTTTATTTCCCATCCTGGGGGGTGTTTCATAAAGAGTTCGTAAAGTTACGCATGACTTTACGAATGACTTGTATATGAAGTGCCAGATAGGATGCCCAAAGTTTTTTCTGATATTTCCAATAACCTCAATTAAACTATGGCAAAAAATATACTTTGCATTAAAAATGGTTGTTAGAATAAAAATGTTAATCTACATTTGCACAGTTCAACTTAATAAATAATAATCAATAATGATTGAGCATCCGATTTGGCTTTTCATATATAAGTCGTTCGTAAGGTCATGCATAACTTTACGAACAGCTTTATGAAACACCCCCCAGGTATGATAGAAAAGTTTTTTTTTATCATTTCTGACTTATTCAACCAACTACTCAGTCCAGGCAACTAGCTATTTGAGGAACTTGTTTTAGATTTCAATATTCCTTCTACGGATAGAAAAAAGTTTGATTTTTTTGTCGAAGAATATCCCAAGAGAATGGATGGAGAAATTTGATATTGACATTTTTGGTGTTCATGATACAATAGTTTTTAAATTATTGAGTTAAAAAAAGTTCCTAAGAATGTTTATAGCTTATTGCCTTGTCCTCATAGCCCTGATAAGAGATATACCTATTAGAATAACAGTTTACTAGTACCTCCTAACACTAACTGGGAAAAGGTTCATATTACAAATTGTTTCTGCTCAATTGATACTAAAATCAGATGTTTTTATTTTAAAATTTTCCACAGAGCAATTGCTTTGAATGATTTTCTTTATAAGATAAAAAGGAAGGAATCCCCCAAATGTGCTCTATGTGACCAAAAAAAGGAAACAAAGTTGTCCCTATTTGGAAAAATCTCCTCACAGTGATTCGCCAAAAATGTGATTCCAATTTCTATATTTTCTAATTTTGAAAAATAGTTTTGAGTTTTTGGTGATAGATTCATCTCATTTTTATTTTTACTGTTGAAATATCATACATAAACTGTTGTAAATTTAATGACAATCTTCCTAATTCTGTGTCCTTTAAATCCTTTGTGAAGAAACAGAAGGAAATTGAAGATCATTTAACCAAGAAAAGAAACAAATTACCTATTCACTTTAAGAAATGGCGTTTTGATGTTTTATTTTCTTTCCTTTCTTTGTGAATACCCATCCTTCTTTCTGATATGTTTGTATGTATATTTGTATTTGTTTATGTTTTACAACCTCTCGACTATTGTACTCATGCACAAAAAGTGTTACTTTTAAGTACACTGTCGCTCATAAAGGTGGAATATATTTTTTTATCCCAATTTATGGAATTATTAAAAAAATAATTTAAAAATAATAGATCTAGATAATAGTATTCATTCTCAGATTTTATTGAATAATAATTTGCCAATGTGTGTTTTGCGTGACTGCTAAAGCATGTGTATGCTACTATGCTTATCAACTAGGGGACCTATGCCCTTAAGTCATAAATGACAGTAATGAGGATTAATGCCCCACAAAAGGGCACTAATATAGCACATCGACATGGTTTTGATCCTGGGGCCTCACAGTTGCGAGGCCATTGCTTTATCACTGAACCATGACTGTATGAAGCGGGGGCTAGGGTAGGGGGCAGTTTCCATAAATAAAAAACAACAGAAAATGCAATAAATTTTCAATAATTTATTGCATTTTACCCCGGTTCCCAACATAAAAAAATCTTCTGTGTTTCCATGCCTTGAGCCATAGTGCATGGCCGTCCTGAGGATTTTTTTATGTTGGTTGAGAGCTCGTCATTATGACCAGAAATATTGGAGTCACCTTTTGCGCATAGTTTGAACCTGAACCTCTCAAGACAGTGTTTATTTGTATATTATTATTATTATTATTACCTTCACTGCTACTAACTGGCATCTGCTACTATAGGATTTCCCGGCCAAATTCGCGAGTTTGTCATTCAAATTAATTTGCCTTGCGTTCAAGTTCGACTGTTTTTGTGCAGTCAGGTATATCTCGGGTTTATATTCCCTTTTCTAGTTTTCAAATCAATGGAATTTTTTTTTAGAATCTATATGTTTCATTCAAATTAATGAACATTGTGCTTCTTTCGCTATTTGGTCATTCGATTTGGCTTTCTGACAACGCGACGGTGTACTTCTAGCATTCTAATTCATTTGTAGCATTCAAATTTAGCACTTTGTGCACTTAAATTGATTGTCAATATACATTTCTCGTTTATTACACACTTTTTATAGCTCATTCTTTTTCTTTCAAGATTTTTTTTCTTCTTGTGTATATCCTCATATTTCATTTCTTTGCATTTATACACTTATACACTCAAAAAAAAAAAGTGCTAAATTTAGCACTTAAAGATTCAATTTTAGCACTTTTTAGGAGCTCGCATAGTGACTGCACTCGAAGTGCTGAGTTAGCACTTGCACCCGGGCTACTTTGCTAGCACCCAAAGGAGCTGACTGTTGTGCTAAATTTAGCACTTAAAGATTCAATTTTAGCACTTTTTAGGAGCTCGCATAGTGACTGCACTCGAAGTGCTGAGTTAGCACTTGCATCCGGGCTACTTTGCTAGCACCCAAAGGAGCTGACTGTTGTGCACTTAAAGTGCCAAGTTTTGCTCTCTTTTGGGTGCTAGCAGAATAGCCCTTGTGCAAGTGCTAACTCATGCGTTGTTTGACATGCCCCATCTACATTTGGTATGTGGTCAAGGTGGATGTCCTTCGTCATTTACCACTTTCAACTCTTACAGGAAACATTTATTAAACCAACATCCACAAGAAGAACCTGAACCTGAAGTTGTACAGGGTATGGAGGGTCTAGTTGATGCTGATTTGGGTGTTGCTGTTGGTGAAGTGCATAATCCTGCAGCAGATGATGCATTTGATGATGATGATAGGATAGGCCTACTACAAGAACAAGATGGAGCAATGCATAATGACAGTACAAGACACTATGAATATGACAGACAATGAAAGCGGACAAAATATACAGTTCCTTAGGTAGACAAAGGAACATCCCTTCACTGCTATTATGTAAAAATGTGTAGAACAGGTGTCACATGCATATTCACCTGTTCTACACATTTTACATAATAGCAGTCAAGGGATGTTCCTTTGTCTACCTGAGGAACTGTATATTTTGTCCGCTTTCATTGTCTGTCATGTTCATAGTGAGACCAGCTGCATTTTTCATTGGTTCTCTTTTATCAAACACCAACATGACCCATGCTATGACAAACAGAGTGTTATCTGCTGCAACAGCTTTGAATACTGATGTTGTTGACAGTTTAAGGAGCAAAGTTATTCAGACTTTTGAGGCCTTGGGTATTGACCTGGAGAATGAAGAATGTAAGAATCTCTTAGCTGAATTTGATTCAAAAACAAATATTCACAAGGTAACAGCTATTATACTAACCGACCAATCAGATCAGGTTATGCAGTCAGCACTCGATATTAAGTGCTGCATATTGTTATAGCACTCGTTTTCTGCACTCAAATATTCAGCACGTTTCGGTTTCCTTGTTAAAGTGCGGGTTCATAGAAAATCACAAATATGGCAAATAGCGTATTACTAGAAACTGGTAAGCTATAACAGATGGCCATCATGCAAGTTTTTAGGTCAACTACATATCGGGTGGTTTATAAAAATACAAATAAAACAACCTCCATAGCATCTGGGATATGCAAGAGATTCGCCGGAAAATAACAATGTTTTAATGCCGTCACAATATGAACCAACCCTGCCCAAGCAGACGACATCCCATAAAGAATGAACGTACTTGCAATGCTTTTATTTCTCAAATTATAATGAGTTTAGTGTATATAAATGTGATGGAATTTTACACCATTCAAAAAGGGATATGACCCCCATTCTGATAACTAAATTGTTTTGTTTGTAAATACACAGGATATGGGTTAATGAACAATCATAGAAACCATACTTTCAAATTAAAAAACCTCTGGAATGATAGCATGGACGTCATTTGTTCCCTCTTGAAACGCCGAACATGCTGCGGTGTATGCACCTGAAAATACAATGGCGTCTTATTTTGTTTACAAGCGACGGATTTCTTTTTTTATTTTATCCTTGCATTTTTCATCAAAATAATACCATGCACGGGGTTAAGAGTGAGGCAATATATTAAACATTTCTCCTGAGGGTATTGAAGTAAGAGAAATAACTGGAGAAAAGATGACAAAACAGGCACTGAAATTGTGTGAGATGTCATGGGACATCGTCTGTTTGTGCACATCATGTTCAACATGTGACGTCATAATGTTAGCAGCAACCGGGGAGCTTTTTCAGATGCTATGTCGGGGCTGTATTTAAGCGCTTTGTAATTGTTAATAATCATTACTTCGAATTTGTCCAAGCATTGGCTTTTGATAACCTTGGCCAATCAAAGCGTCACCTTTGCAATAATGACATTAAAGTTAGTTTTTAAAATCAATGAACCTTCTCTTTAAAGTTAACCCGTCAAGTGCTGATTTTGGCACTTCAAGTGCAGAATCTCACTCAGCACCCAACATTTAGCACCTCAGTTTTTTGCGTGTACTTATTAGATTTATCTGATTGTTAAGAAGAAAAAAAACGACTTGCATCTACGGACCTGATGGTCTCAGTATATTTGTAAATGTTCATGTAAGGAAGTTGTTTGTTTTATGTTTCATCATAAATTTATCATAATTTAATCATAATTTCATTATGGAAGAAGGGTACAATATTGTGACTGGGGTAGGGACTAGAGTCAACAAATTTGAACATGATTCTTTATTAAGCCATGTCTTTAGCCATCGATCTGCTGGCGGGCAAGTAAACTATGAAAATCTTTAAGAAAAACAGAGGGGTGTGCTGGGTATAAGAGACGATGTGAATTACTTTTGTAAAATTCCGAGTCTGTAGTAAAAAGGGACGATTGAGGGTACCCCACCTTTCCCGGGTATATGAACATGTCCGTGCAAAAATGCCATATTCCTTGATTTCGCCCCTTCTTTACTTTATGTCTGACTACACCCATCTGCATTGTCCTTGAAATAAATGAATGGAATTACAGCTTAGACCCCAATGGTAAATCATGCATTTTAACTGCATTATTTAAAAACTGTAAAAGTTTGTTGCAATTCTTCCCCCTAACATTTCTAACTTGAATAAAAAATATTACGAATACGAATGACAGGTGTAAATTTGAATGATAAAAATTACGCTTCGACAAGTGAAGTTTAATTTGAATGTTGGTTGAGCAGTTTCTAAATTGAATGACAGATCTATGAAACCCTTTGACCAAAATCCTAAATTAAATACAAAAACTGCAAAATTGAATGATAATTGGCATGGCAAAGCCGATCTGCGCTAACTTAAATGCAAAGTAAATGAATTCGAATGACAGACACGCGAATTTGGCCGGGAAATCCTAATTTTCAAAGGTATGCTAACATTGAAAACAATTAATGGTACAGCAATGCGAATAAGTGCTGTTTAATCAGAATAGTTAACTGAAGATAAATGATGATAATATGACAACTCGACTATGAACTATTTCTGTGGTTGTTCTTTGCAGGCTGGTCATACTATGCCCAAGATTCCTGGAGTCTCATCCCGGGTAACCAATGCAATGGTACCTCCCAGTCGCCCATCGATATCGTCTCCAGCATCGCCACCCACACTGATCTTGGTCCCTTCGTGCTCGATGGCTATACCGACGAAAACACTAACATGGATTTGGTAAACAACGGGCATAATGGTAAGGATAACTAAATCAAATTACTCTATTCCGATGAATAACATGACTAAGTAATTATAAAGCAACATGACTCTATTTTGATAAATGAAATGACGATATCACGAGGAATAAAATGTCTTTATAATGATGAATAGCATGACTATAAAATGACTATATTACGATGAATGACTTCAAGATATACGTGTAATAGCCTTGAAAATGTAACCATTGTTTCCTCTCTTCTCCTCTCAATGTAGTTGCCGTCCGATTTAATGAAGAAGTGGAGGACATATACAAGCTCTCTGGGGCGGTCTCCCTACTACCTACACAGCTACCTCGATACATTTCCACTGGGGGTCTATCAACTCTAAAGGCTCAGAACATAAGATTGACAGCACTGCCTTCCCTGCCGAGGTAAGTAATGTGCAGGGGCGTCGCCAGAGGGAGGGGGTGACCCCTTTTGGGATAAATGTTAAAGTTTCAGGATGTTTCTCCTCCTAAGGATACTGTATCTCTTTTGCAGCCAACATCAACTTCTGTAGAAGTTTGCAGGAATTATGAATATAATTATGTCATGTATGTCCTATCTGCGGAATTTAAACATTATCAGTGTCCCGGTATTAAAATTATGCAAGGAAACCCGTTTACCTTCTAGCTTTCACTTTCGGACACTATTAAGTGACTGAACTGACATCTTTTTTTCTTTGGTAGTAACATAAAGAAAAAGAGCTGTAGCAACTACTACTTGTAATGACCAAAGTTAAACTGATTGAATCTTTGTGCAGCACAAAACGTACGACCATTCGGTAAAAGGGTCTGAAAATCAGACTATTACTTAGGTGATTGCAATCACTTTTAGAAGAGGGGGATTGAGATAGCACACAATTAGGTTAGTAGAAATGAAGAAGGAAAAAAAGGATCTATTACACCACAACCACGGATAAATCACGGCCGGGAGCGTCATATCATAGTTTTGTGTTATCGGGCGAGGGCCCGGGCTTAGCGACCAAGCGAGATTTTGCAATATGCTGAAACTATACATTCTAGAAAATCCCTAAGCCCAATA